>JAQBSW010004524.1:0-68337 GCA_029291075.1 Eudiplozoon nipponicum
ATCCATTCAACCACTATGAAATAAAAGTCTAGTACAGCCGGTAGGCGATCTGATCACACAAAAATGTCCTTTAATAAAACGAAGAAAATTACGACTGCCAACAGTCCGATTATGGATCAAATAGTGAAGATAAAGACCTACAGTCAAAAGATTTCCAAACGCACCTGTATTCGATCGACCAAATAGGACATGTCCAACACCTCGCTAAAGAAATCCAAATTAAACGGCAAAGGACCGTACTGTTCGACGAGGTCAGCCTTACTCAACAGGTTGACGTGCGGTAGACCTAACTGCAGCATACTGCACAAGCTGACCATCAAACAGCTGATGAACTTACCTGGATCAGTACAATAATGTGAGTCAACCAAATGTACACTGGTAAGGCGCAGTCCAAGGCCAGACTCCGGAGCCATAAGCTTGCTTACAGGAGAGCTATCAGAGTCAGGAAACTTTATTCCCAATATTTCGTACTCATCCACGTAATCAAGCCCACGACCGGGCAACAATGGGGGGATTCCCTCTTTGGCATTAGCTACTGATGCTTGGTTGTCAGTTTCACAGCTTTTATTTGTCGATACTGAGTTCAAAGTGCAAGTAATATTAGTGTTGTTGCTTTTTGCATCGTCCGACGGCTTGTTCGCAACATACGACCTGGTTAGCCAGTTGATTAGCTCTCGTGTAGGTGGATGATGAGTGTACAGTTCTACCTAAAATTCAATTCAATAAATACATGTTCTATCCACAAATAAAAGTTAGATTGTTACAGTTTAAATAAAATGTTTGAAAAAGTTATATGAAGCACACAATTTGTTTCTCCAAATCACGACAACAGGGGGACTAGGTTGAACCCAGTAACGACGCTATTTACATTTCATAAAATTACACTGCTTCAATGACACGTGAGTAATAGCCTAGGCTAGAAAGAATGCACCTTTCAAATGAAAAGTAGAGAATTAAAGCTTAGCTGGCCTATTTGTCCATTGTTAATGAGCCAGCTTAGTATCAATTAAGCAAAAAACAGGCGCGCAACCTTTTTGCTCTAAATTGCAACATATCGATTTTAAGCTCACACTTATTAAACGCATGCATGCGTGTAGCTTTTTACGCGTACACGTATGATAACGCAATGCTTTGAAATTCATAAGAATATCTTCAGTTGACTAAGACCCAGCACAGTATGTCAGATGCCATGGCAGTTCTAGCTTTTGACTGAATTTCGTTGCCAGCCAAGGCTCCCTTAAACTAATCGGTAAAATGTCTGTCACGCTTTGTTCACCAGCCCAGACCAAACCAATAGCAGGCTTCTCGTATTCACTTGATTTGGTTTGGACTTTATTCTCACCCGCCATATCTCAGTGTATCATGTTTGTACAACTAGACTTGTCTCACCGAACACAAATTTTGGAAAATTTCTAAAGCTATTTCAAACTGTAAAATGCGTTATTAGAAATAGCTTTAAATCAAACCACGCAATAGGACATTATATGGTGTCAAATGTGAAGATTTTGTTTGTTTACCATAGCAGCACTACGTTGTTTGGCCTACCACGTAAAAGAAATCGTAGAGCTTTGTAACGCTACTCACAATAACTGGGCGACCCAGTGGTCCTTTAAACCCAGCGCATGGCTAGACATATTTTCACAGTTATTCTATCGTAACGCATCCGTTTCACATTATGGCCGTATTGCAGCCTATGATGATGCTTGTTACATTTATTATTATCAATGTTATTATTATTATTATTATTATTATTATTATCACTATAGTCGACTTCGTTGAAAATTTAACTAAAACACTAGATAAAGTTTCTTTCGGAATGCGAGCTTTAATAAAATTTCTAATACGCTTCTCACGTGCAAAGATAACAAGAAAATGTGTAACATACAGGAATTGTAGAATATATATTAAGGTAAAAATCGACGTAATGTCTAATGACTATCCTAGACTTGAGATTGAGAAAATTATTTCAAAGGCAAAATCAAAGGAAAAACAGACGTATGCAGGACCAGATAAGAAGCAATTTATCTAAACCTCCAATTTACGGGGGGGAGGGGCCTGTTCCTTGCGCAACACAGGGGAAAATTAAAACAACAAAAACAACAACACGAACCTTTGAAGCAACTAGACTACACGTGTAATTTAAGGTGAAACCGCTGCTCTTAGCAGCAATTAAAGAGAAACTGCCGTTAACGTCGACATCGAGCATTATTTATCCATATACATGCCTAAGTTGTCGATAAACTTAGGTAGCCCAGTCAACCAGACAGGTAATAACAAGATTAATTGAACACGGCAATTTAAACGCCTGCGTCAGATCAAAGGGTGAACACAAATCTGAAAGTGAGCAACACATCATTAAAACCTGGTCTTACCTCAATTGGGTGCAAGATTTCACCGAAATACATGCGATTACGGTCCATAGGTGAAATTTAATCTAATTCTGATGTGTCTAATTGTCCTATTATCTCTTTTTGGTTGGGAAATTTAGGGCCAAATATAAGAGATAGATTTATATATATATATATATATATATATTGTATTTATATGCTAAATTTTAATTTTTCTACTCAGTTCGGAGTCCGGTATTGCAATAACATTCCAATCCTTATGTGTTCCATCTGACTTCACGTACTTTCAATTATGATTAAACTGACTTATAACATTCATCATTGTCTTTTATACTAATTTTATAGAGTACCCATTGGTACTAAATATTTATCGTAATCAACCTAAATCGATCTCCCTAAGTTTTATGTCATTCAGTCTCAAGGTTCTAATTACCACAGATATAAAGATATCAATTTTCATTCCAGGTGAATAATTTGACTTGAAAATGAAGAAGAATATACGAGTAGATACCCCTCCTATAAACATTTTTCGCATTATTTTACAATTTTTAATTAATCTATCATTACTCTATTAAAATGATAAATAAGGCTGATTTCCTGGTGTTTTACAGTCACAAATTAAAATAAAATGCGAATAAAGGAAGCTGACAGTTGCAAATTAATCATTTTGCAGTTATTCAGGAAAAATAAATATGTACATGAACTAGATACAAACTGGTCAAATATAAGCATATGTTTCTCTATGCGTCAATGCATGTGTTTTTCTTTTTGTATGTTTCTGCACAACGTATAAATTTAATCCAACTTAATCTTATCTTGCGTTTAGAAACGTACTATATAAAGAAACAAATGTTTATAAACAAGTCGAGATCTTGAAGATAAATACCTCAACTGAGTCATTTAAACCGGGCTCTATAAGAAACATATAACTCAATATACAAATTATTTCTCAGTTTCCATTATTTATACATACAAAAAAAATAGTATTATTCTTACTTTACACAGAAAATTGATAAATCAGCGTTTACAAACTAAAGCCACTTTCATTCCCAATGCGTAAGAAATATTTATTAATATAATCGTGACATATAATGTCCAAATAAATATTGCGCACTACCACTATTCTACTCTAACAAACTTACAGTGTTTTTTAAGCCAAGGGCAGTTATATATTCCGACAGCTTTCTACCATTTTGTCATTATTAGATCGGAGTAGAAGGTCATAACAGCAAGGATAATTCAAGCGTTGTTTAACAAAATGATTAGTGTGGTGTTTTATAGGATTTGACTTCATATAACAAAAATGATCATAAGAGTGCAGGTCCGGTAAATATATCAGCGATTTGCAAAGTTGTACCCAACACAAGCCAAAGTGTTAGCGAAAGATATTTATCTGTTTCATATAAGTCAGAGCAAGAAATAACAACACCTAAGTAGCCAACACAATTAAAAGGCTCAGCGAAAATGTTCATAAGATAATATAAAAAGAACTCAGAGTTGAACTTAAAAGAGCGCTAAAAGTCTACAAAATCCTTTTTATCGAAAAGAATACAGAATAAAGTGCCTGCGGTCAAAATGAAAATAAAGTAATGATGCACCACGTTGTTTTAAGAAAGACAGCATTGCGACATAACACGAACAAGTAGATAGTTTTCACTGAAAACCTCTCCATTTGCTTTTATGCATTAAAAGAGAATACTTGATGAATTGCCTTTTCTACACTATACAATTCTTAGTTTATCCTGACAAATGTATGTACTTAATGGGTCTGATTATAATAAATGAATACTTTGGCAGTGGAAATTGGTATTAATGGTATTTTTTAATTAACAAACATGATATTATATAAAAATGATCTTTATAATTGAAGCCGACGCTTATAGTGTGTCCATGAACGAAAACATAAATAATTAATCGAAATTAAAACTAGACAACAAAAACAAAGATGATTCAACAAATATTGAATCAGAATAAATGCTATACATTCATTACAACAATAGTGGGTCAAAATCTCACAAAATAAACCTAGTCAACAACATAGAAAACAGAATCAGAACGATTTGCTCTGAACAAAAGATCGAGGAACGAATAGGCTACTTGGGGAAAATTTTGCTAATGAATAACCAATCGGAGCGTTACATAGATGTCATCATCAGACTACATTTGATTCGTACTACAGCGAATACCATCGTACAGGTTTAACTAAGCTTACCATTTAGAGACCTCAATAATTTAACAGTAGAGAAATCGAATCATTAAGGAGAGTTTTCCCGGTGCAAAATATAACATCAAATTAAGCACACAGGGAACCATGATATTGGATGCCAAAGATCAATTGCAAATTCTCTCCAAATCATTAATAATCTACAAATTCTCATGTATGTGCGGTAGCATATATATTGGACGTACGAAGGAGCAATTGATTATAAGAATTCAGTCACATTTACCTCAGAAATCGATTAAGGAAGACCTGGCACCGTCAGGAAAATCATAGATATCCGAGCTAGTATTTTAAACGGAGCGGTCAGCCAATTTGATGAATTTTCAATTCTACACAGAGAAAAGTTCGAAATATTTTTAAATATGTACGAAGCACTTTGTATAGAACAACAAGCACCCGGCCAAAACATTCAAAAGATACATCAACATGATACTTTAATCGACTAGCCACGAATCACACAACCAACCAACAATTTACTAGCATCCAGACAAGCTCGAGCCCGCACTAGACCAGCCTCATCCAACATCCGATCGGATTGGCAACAAACTCAAAAAGAAAAAAGCAGCTGCATAATAGGTATCACCACCACCATTGTTACCCGGACAGAAATTTCACAGCAATGTGAGCAATCAACACTGCAATCCTTGCCCCCTGCGCTGTTATCAAGTGGACAGAATGGAATGAAATGAAACATACGGGGGAGGAAACAATCGTACTCGTGAAAAAGTCAATACTTGGTCATAAATCGATCCATCAATACAGGAATGACCATACCTTAGCCATTACTGCAACACACACATATTCATATACGCATATGAACTTACAAATCATTTTAAAACCCAGGATGTATAAAAAATTATATATATATATATAGCATATATATATATATATATATATATATATATATATATATATACCTGTACATAAGAACCCATATATTGAATTAGATTAGATTTAATGGACTTGATTACATACGTTGGTATCATAAAGAAGTAATATCTTGGTGTGGTGTATAATTAATATTTTCAATTACAATAGGAAACAATTCAGCCATACAATAAAAATCATAGCAATTGTCAAAAACTCTGGTTATTAATGAAAACTAATGAAGAATATTAATATATGCCGCACAACTAGACATACTTTAAAATTATAGTAATCAAATCGTACCTGGCCTGGACAGTCGAATATAAAGTAGGTTCTGGGTCGTTTTGTACGCTCAACAATCAATGCGTTCGCCAACCAATCGCGATTTGTATAAAGATAAGACATGCAATAGACAAGGCCGCCATTAGGTCCCAATTCAAGACCTGCCATTACTTCATCAAGACGAATCAACTCGTTAATATTGATCCGGCATGGATATGGCAAGTGGTCGTTGGCTGGATCTAAATTAATAACGCACACCGTTCGACCTACGAATATCAAATAAACAGAAACAAAATAAATTCATTGTTATATATATATATATATATATATATATATATATATATATATTGGTAGTATAAACTCTACATTGCATCAAGTAGCAAAGGCAATTCATGCAGTAAACCGATTTCGTCCCTACTGGGAACTCTTCGAATACTCTCCAGAATCTGCATTGGACAGGAATCGATCCAGGGCACATCTGCGACTCTAACAGCTGAGCCTCCCGTGCCACACAATCTATTACCATGTCCATATTTGCAAGCAGTTTTATGTTCCTCTTATCTTCCAATGAATGGGCGCGTGGTTTCATCCACATGCATAAGTTTGCATTCCTTCTACAGAATTTTCAAAAATCATTCGTAGGTTATATTTCTATGCTATTGGTTGTACTTCCTGCTTAGCTTGAAGTCCGGTATTACCATGACCCTACGATCCGCCTTCGTTCTATTAGATTCAACGTATTTGCACTCATGATTAAATTAACTTACAATATTTTTCAAGGTTGTTACTATTAACTTATGTCTGTTTTAATATACAAATTTTCGGTTGGTTTGATTTAAAAATAAAAAATATATCCAAAAAGAATCCTTTATAAAAGTATCTCTTTCAAATTCGGGACCCTGTGTTATTAGTCTAACGTCTATAAATGGCAATTCACCGAATTTCGAATTTGAAGTTCACTCAACTGGTTCGCTAAGTTTGAAAAAATTTCACCTCGTTCTCTCCCTGATTCCCAAATGACAAATATATCATCTAGGAATCGTCACTTAATCTAAGCTTTAGTGGAATTGCCAAGTAATGCATGACGATGCTTGCTATCAACACCGCCAATGGCTGTTGCAGTGGAAGTCATCTAAGTTGTTTATAAAGTTCTTTTCGAAATAGAAAATAGATAGAAGCCACGCATATTTCAATTATCTTCATAATATACTTAAGTGCCGTTTCTGGACGTCAAACTAATAAGAAAAGGTCTAAAATGATAATGAGATCTTTAAGGAAAAGATACTTACACGGGTATCCCTCTTAATTTCAAGTCAAACGATTCGTAGGGGATGAAAATTGGCATCTTAAAACCAATGACAACTAGGAGCCTTAGGTTGACTGACGTAATTCAAAGAGAGAGAACCAATTAGGTAGTCCAAGAGAAATATTCAATGCCAATGGTTTCCCTCTTAAATTAATAGAAACAACGTTGGCGTACATCATAATTAAATTTAAACTTAAGTTGAAGTACGATAAAACTTATAGAATGAAGGAGGATCGTAGTGTTATGGTAATACAGAATTCTAAACTAAACTGGAAAATAAGATCACTGGCATCACAATACAACGTACAAACAATTTCATCCAATCAACTTCCTGATCTAAAGGAGAAAATTGAACCATTAGATACACCAGAGGTGTATGAATTTCGAAGCAAGTATAGTAATCTCGCACATGTTGGTTAAACCATGTTCCCAATTCAGGTAACAAGGTGGAACATAAGACTTCATGCAAATATAGACATGTTAATAGATCGGAATTTGCCCGTCAAACAGTGGAAACGGGGCATACAATTAACTGGGATGATTGTCATCGCATACCAATATGCGATCGAAATAAATCGACAAGATTGATTAGGAAATCCGTTGAAATAAAATAGGATATGGGAATTCATCACGTTCCATCCAAAATATGCCTCGAACAGGGCTCGTCTGCTTCGGAATCTATTGTTTTAACCACTGAGCGATCCAAGTTCGAGCCTTGTCCGTAGCAAATTCTGGAATGTACGTGATGAGTTTTCAATAAGGATGAAAAAGGTCTACTGGATGAATTGCCTTTTCAACACTATACAATGCTTAGTTTATATTGACGAATGTAAGTACACAGAATTCGGTGTCTATATCAAGATCGCAACCTTGATTATCGTAAAAGTCAGTAATAGTTTTTAATAAAAACATAAGTGAAATATAAACCATTTAAGCGAAATTTTATGATGACCGGTCCTGCAATAAAGGTATACGAAAGGTAATACAGACAGGTCGGAAAGAAAAATATTGACGGGAATACAACAGAATTTGTCGCCAGCGAAGGTCAGATAATTGTTAAATATTCTGTTGCGAACAAAATTACTCATTTATGATATTTTTCCTAGTTTCCGTGAATAAAGACTTATACGCTACATGAGTTACACCTGAAAGAAAAACGGAAAAGACATTAACGGCTATGTAGCAGAAACTGACATTATTGAGTGAATTTAAAGCGGAACTCCGCACTCAAATGTCGGCATAACGATGATGACATCTTGTGAGAAACAATGAAATCAGATTTCCACTGGCCAATATGAATCACAGGGGATACATAACCAGCACGATATCATTAAAAAGATTTAAACGTTGTGGATTTGACCGCATTTTTCTTGCGCGGGACAACTGATAGCACTCTTAGGTTGGTAAAATCTTGAATTTTGATCATTTTCAGGTGATCTGATTTTTGGCCTCGATTGATGGGTCCTCACTTGTCCCTTCTGCGCAAAGAGATTCATCATTTTAAAAAAATGATTTAAACGTGGCTGGCTATTTTCTTTGAATGTCCCCGACACCATGTAATCAAGAGAGATATAACCTGAGGATGCCAGATTATCCTGTCACGCTAGCGGGCCGTAATAAATTAAATTAAGATTGTGTTGTGCACGAAAGTGCATACAGTATGCCAGAAACCTTAATCAGTGTTGTCTTTCTGTTGTATTTGTATATGCTCCCACCGAATGCAGCAAAGACAACAGCAAGGCCGCTTATTACTCCGAACTTAGTAAAGCACGAAGTTCGGATATAGTCCTGGTTATGGGTGACATGAATGCTCCACTTGGGCGTTTAAATAACATAGAATATAATTAAGGTGGAAGATACATTTCAATATCGATGCGCAACAATAATGATGGGCGAATGTTGGACAACTGCGCGGTAAAGACATCATATTTAAGTAGCACAAACTTCAGACGTAGCGTAAGACTTTGCGTCACATGGCGTCCTCCAGTCCCCGGACAACGGTGGACTCAAATAGATCATGCAGCAGTTATTTAGAGATGGTGAGCTTGCATCCAGGAGTTTCGCTCGTTTTAGAACACACGGACCATGCATTTATTCGTTGCAGATTTGAACTAAAGTCTTTCGAAAAAATCAATAAGCATACACCTCAAATAAATGTAAGCTAACGCGAACAAATATCCATTCGACAAAAATATGGAGATATTCCAAAATCAAATCTAATTGGTCTTGATGGCGAAAATTATAATTTATTTTGGATGAAGATTAGTTACACTATGCCGAATGCAGGAACCACACTGTATGTGGCATTGTATGCTCTCGTAGAAATAATCATTTGGTCGCTATAAAATCTATGGAGATACTCGAATCTAAGTACCAAATTGCAGATGAATCGGCTAATGACAATATTCGGAGTTGCAAGACGCCACCATAAGCGCAGTCCAAATGACAATCTCGAATAATTTTGGACAAGAAAGGCTGAAGAGATGGACGAAGCGTACGCATCAGGTAATAGCCGTTGACTGTTCCAACTTATCACGGCTAAAGTTCCGAGAAAACTAAAAGATAGCAAAACTATAAATATTAGTAACAACTAACTAATAACCGATAGAATAAGTCACCTTGATGGGTGGGCTGAAAACTTCAAAGATCAATTTTCGAAGGAACCAGCGTCAGTCTTGATTCCCGAAAATATGTTTGTTTCAACTGTGCAGAATGTTAATATCGAGCGACCATCAGATTTAGAAATACTGGATGCAATCCAGGGCTTAAGGATTGTAGTGATATAATTTCTGGAGCATTGAATAACCTTTTTCGTACTACATGAAACGAGGTGACCTTGTCACTTGCCTGGAATGATTCCACCATCATTCATATCTTCAAAAAAGGAAATCGCAATTCGTGTGATAACCATTGCGGTATAAGTTTGACTTTAATCGTGTCTAGGTAATTTGCTTTGATTATCCTACGTCGCCTTAGCGCTTCGTGTGAATCACATACCAGAGAAGAACAAGATGGATTCCAGTCAGGACTAAGTTGTATGGATAATAATTTTACCTTAAAGCAAGTTCTTGAACAGCGACATGTATATTTCCGTCTCAAAATAGCCGTTTTCAAGGATACTTTTGACTCAGTGGATCGCAATGTTCTATTCGATATTCTGTCGAAAATTGGTGTGCCCACTAAATTTGTAAATATTATATGCGCTCTTACATAAATACATCTGGTCGCGTTAAGGTCTACAACGAATTACCACAAAACTTTACTACCAGCAGTGCTGTTCGTTAAGGCTGTCCATTTTCTCCACTTTTGTTTATTTTTTTAATAAATGGCGTTATGAACAATACTCGTCCACACGTGCATGATACAGGCGTCGACGTTTTTCCCAGGCGTAGATAATTCGATTTTGACTACGCAGACGATATTGTATTATTATTCGCTCATCTAGATTCGGCACAAGCCACCTTGAATTGATTAGCAATCGTTGTCTCATCTTACGGTATGATATTGGAACCCTCTAAACGTAAAATACTTATGCAGTATTACCACCACTCACTCCAACTCTGCGACTGCAGAATGATGATCTAAACATAGTGGACAGGTTTACATACCTCGGTAGCTCTCTCATTAACTCAGGCAATATGTCTGGCGAGGTGAGTTTGAGAATCGTGAAAGTTGGAGTAGCTTTCTCGAATCTTCACCATTCATGGAGAAACGCCAGTAGTTCACTCTACCTTAAAAGTCGTGTATGCAATGCATCCGTACGCGCAGATTTATTATACGCTAGTGGGACTTGGCCACTTAAAGTTGATGATTTTAGACACCTACACACATTCGACCATCGTTGTTTGAAAAGCATAACACGTGTAGGTTACCATCATCGATAACCCAACACTGACATCCTGTCGTATTTTTTTGTTCGGTCAACAAGTGCTTCTGGTTAGAAAATCAAATAAGTGTCCATCAACTGCGTTAGCTAGATCACGTTTTGCATCTGCCCGAAGTTCGATTGCCCAGTAGAGCACTGTTTTCTCATCCAGCACCAGATTGGCGTAAGAAACAAGGTGAGCAGATATCCTATGGAATTTTGCGGGTTGCCAGCTTCATCTGTTGCAAGGCCGCGATTTACGTACGTGAGTTGTCGCTTTGATCCCCATTTCCAAGTACGCATCTGTTTTGACTTCGATCAGGCTGGGTGTTTATTCGTCCCTTTCTTCCGAAGGTTTCAACATCGTTCATACTAAACACTGGAAATGAGGAGCGATATAATCTTTGTTGACTGGCTACTTTTCGGTTTGGAAATTCCCAAACCATCCTCAGGTCTCTAATCACACGTACACAGGAAGATTCTCACAATAGCAGATTTCGGCAAACGTGGTAACCAAGTTTCGAAACAGTTCTATTTATAGTTATGTTTTTTTGACGCACGATTGGTTTTAACTAAAGAATTTGTCTCAGTATCTAAATTCTATATAAGCATAGGCATCGAGCACATGAAAAAACACTTAACAACGTAGCCAGTCAACGAAGATAGGATCGTACCTCATTTCCAGTGGTTAGCATGAACGATGTTGAAGCCTTCGGAAGAAAGGGACGAATACGCACCCAACCTGATCGAAGACAAAACTGATGCGTATTCAGAAATGGGGATCAATCGGATCTTTACGAAACTGATAGTGCAAAGTGAAAACCCAAGTACACAAATCGCGGCCTTGCAGATTTTAACATGACAGAAACAGTTAAAGTCAACTACATCCAAATACAATGGGATTATTGCCTACTCGTGCCTGCAAATGATTTTAAATAATTGTTACCATCACCCGCGCAATTAAATGTTTAATAGTACATCCAAATGTGTTAGAATAGGATCCACTCGTTTGCCAGGATGGAGTACAGTAAATAGATCTATCACTCATAAATCTCTCTCAAATAATTTGTATGTCTTAATCATTATTTTCATCATTATTAAAAAACTTTCTTGGTTTTTATTATTGTTATTGTGGTTATAATGCAGTGAAACATTGGTAATAAATGAATTTTGTATTGCTGTGCATGATGATGATGATAATGATGATGATGATGATGATGATGATGATGATGATGATAAGAACATGAAATTTCGTCATTTATGAAGGCACGAAAATAGTCGTTAAAATCCATAGAAACTGTTGAAATATTGTTAGAACAAGAGGATAGTTTTAAATGCAACTTTATACCGCATCCAAATAAAGGGGAGATGAATAGAAACTATCTGCTAACTAGGCGCAATTATATCATTTTCAAATTATGGTAAATAGAAATTTTAATGCAGTTTTAATGGACATCAACATACTGTTATGGTGGTTCGTGCGTCATAGTTCGCCTATAGACGAAAACTACTATTGTATCGCCGGATTGTCCCACGTTCCTTGACCAAATATATAGCGGATATACGGCGTAGTACCAGTTCCTATCGATAAGTCGTCAGTAAGCATGAACGGCATGTGTATATGAAATTAGACCTTCGCTCATGCTGACTTTGGTTTACCCTTCTGATCCAATTTGAAACAATTTGCTAATAAGTGTGCAACACCTTATACAAAATTTCAAACCAAAGGCATTGTCTGACACCGAATAGATTTCCTATGTAGTATCTCATAATATGAAAAAATATGCTGCACAAATTCCTAAGGACAATTTTCATATTCAAATTTAATATAAAAGCGGTTTAAACCCGAATAAAATCAATATAGTTACAAATTAACGTAGATTTCACCTAGCTGTTTCAGGAATTCAGACATTGCCGCGCAATACGTAGTCTTGCCACTACCCGGCGGGCCAATCACAATTTGGCCAAAAGCACCGGAAACTCGCCGTAATCCTTCTTCTGTCAGGCTGTTCATCTTTAACGAGTCATTGGGTTGCGTTTGAACACCTTCAGTGCTACAACCTGGCACAGACTTCTCGGATTCGCAGTTCATTTCGTCACAGACACAGTCGTTGTGCCTGTAAAAAAATGAATTTAGCGGTGAATTAATGGCAATTGAAAGTAGAAATCGTCGTGTACATTTCTAGGTTAGTATTAGGCAACCGAAATCTCAGTAGGGTATCAGATAGATCGTGGAAACAATTTTTTGATGAAGCAGACAGATCGAATTGATTGCTGTCTAATTTAATTCAACAAGTTCGATTTATAGAAAGCTATTTTCCAATACGAGGAGGTATCATGCCTCTGGATCACAATGTTTTTATAAAGCAGCATGAAATTATTTCTAAGGATAACAACATGGTTATGCCCATCATGCTGGAATCACTGCTGAAAGGGTTTAGTTATTTACCCTGATGAAATAGCCTAAGCCTAATTATTCACGGTCACTACAACGACAAAACGGTTCAGCGAAGCCCGAAAGTGATTTAACTACATAATTTGGTTCTACTATAAAGTGATTTTCTTTAAATACACAATACACACTTTTACTCGATATGAATTTAGCAAGCACATTTAACACTACACAGAAGCACATTCGCTTTATCCTGTCAAATGTGCTACTGGAGAAGGGATAAAAGAGTCATCCTTGGATAAAAAAAAGAGAATCCATGCTTTGCGAAGCACACTTCAATCTGGTTGGTGTAAAATATATTTTTGATGCACGTTCGTCTATAACGAAAAGATGATGTCCTGTAAAAATTGCGACATTCCAACAAAGCACATTTTTAATATTAATAAAATTTAGGTCTGTTTGTATACTTCCATATTTGGAACCTCTTTCAGTTAATCGACGTTTTCTGGAACTGTGCGAGCAAAAAGTTGTCCGTTCACTGGCACTACCATTGGCTTTCCAAGTCCCATGTAATAGTGTGCTTAGTTCGATTCCTCTTCTTTAACAATTTTGAATGTTGGCCTTACTTAAAACGGAGAAAACCTTCATAGAGCACATTTGGAAGTTCAATCTGATGTTTTGAATATAATTAGTCTCTTTTCAAACACCAAATTTTCAAATTTTCATCATAGTGTGGTTTTTAAAACTTGATAAGCAACTACTGAATGGCTAAATTATAAAAATTATAACAAACCGCCCGAACTGAACAAGTATGTGATTAATGTATCAAATAAGAAACTGGCTTCCGTGCAAAATGAGGCTCACGCTTATGGGAAAAAAGTTTTGCATTCATGGCAAAGAGGATCATATAGTAACAGAAGCAGAGTTTGAATCACTATTCAATCAGCGTATGGATTTTAGATACTGTTTGTGGCGGAGAATTAATATATATGCAATTATGTATTAGATTTTGCGCACCTAGTAACAAATTGGTTCAATTATGACCAGAAGAATAAACGAAAGACAGCATGAACGAAAAGTATATTCTCGTGCACGTTCGTTTTGTACTTACTGGCGACTCATCAGTGGGAGCCGGTATTACGACCTTTACCCACTATACATTTGGATGAGGAATGTGGGAAAATAGGACAGTACCATCTCCTAGACGACGGTGTAAACCTGCAGTATTGAAGGTAACATCATATAAAGTCTCGACAATGCGACTTCCACGCTAACTCTCCCTATATAAAATATATCGAGTTTGTAAAAGATACCAAGACTACGGCTTTTGTGTCAGTACCCGATACCAACATTATAGTACTGAAATGGTACATGGTACTAACACTATGGTTGTCGAGTCGGTACATGTCACCAACAAGATACTATGCTATAGTTCACCAAAAATGAGAATTACAACTATTTCTGAACACCTTTTGCTCCAGTATATACATGCACTCTGGCCTTGATCGAGATCAGTTATTACATTTCGCCGTAATCATATCATTCAATTAAATATATAACAGATAGATACTATTTGTGGCTATTTGCTGGAGTAATAGGTGTATCGAAGTAGTTTTAATTCTGTATTTGGTGACATTTAGTATACCTTGAAATCCATTGTGTCGGTACCTTGTACCGATCCGCAACCAGTGTTGCGTGATCGAAGACTTTGTATGAAGTTAATAACATTACTGCCGTCCAATTGTCCCACATTCCTCACTTAAATATATGTTTGATAATGGCGTAATACCGGCTCCTACTGATGAGTCGCCAGTAAGCACGAAACGAATGTGCATATGAGCTTATACCTTCCGTTCATGTTGACTTTAGTTTATCCTTCTGGTCGTATTTGAACTTATTTCTTACTCGGTGTACAACCATATATGAATACAGCATAAAAGGCAACAATCCATTTAGATACTATTTGTGGCGTAGAACTAATATATTATACTTACCGTTCATACTGTCTTTGGTTCACCCTTATGGTACTATTCTTTTTAAAATTTCTAGGTGCGCCCCCAATATAAAATCAAATATCAATGAAATCTCCATCGAGTAAAGTGCACATGGCTGCGATACGAGAAGTGGCTAATGGCTCTGACAGCGTTATTCTTCCACCGGACAAAGGGCCTGGCATTTATTATAATCAAGGTTGCGAACTTGATAAAAACACCAGTACCATTAAGTACATACATTTTTTAGGACGAACTAAGAAACTGCGTGAAACGCAGTTTTCAGGGATGTTGAATTAATGCAGCTTTGATGTTCAATTAATTTTTAATGGTCAACTATGCATACAGAAATATGGTCAAGGAATGTGTTCCGCTTCGGCCCCTATCATGGCCGATATGTTTATTGGCATGTTGGAAAGAACTCACTTTGATTTAATAAGTAAAGTGAAACTACACAACTGGTATGTTGATGATATATTTTCTGTCTGTGACAGTCGTGTACATGCCGGAGAACTACGCAATAAATTTTAATGAATGGCATTTGAATGTTATATTTGAAAATTGAAAATGAGGAGGATGATAGTCCAGCTTTTCTTGATGTGTTGCAGAAGCGTACAATTGATGACACATTGAATAGATATTTTTTGCTTAATAAAACATGGACAGCGCAATATTTGCAATTCAATTGCCGTTTTTCATTGAAATGAAAAAGGCGCATTTGTTCGCCAGACTGTTTGCAAATTGAGTTGAATGGTGTTCGTAATATTTATCATAGACGGTTGCCCAGCACTTTTTAGAGATACGTAAAAACCTATTGATTTGATAAAATTCACCGTGAATGTATGTACTGCTGATAAGAAACCTTTGTTTATTCAATTACAAAATTAAGATGAAGAGGTAATGAAAAGTATTTGAAATTGATTGCGTTACATTTTAGCTGTTATATATTTTGCAACGGACTTAACAATGATAAAATCCACCACCAAACCTCCTCTACCTAGTGTAAAAGATAACATTCAACTGCAATCTTCGTTCAACTTTATCTATAAATGATATCGATACTGTGGAAAATTATACTTAAGCAGGTGTAGAAGATTAAATTAACGCTTATTTATTTAAATCAAGATTGCGAGCTTGAAGTAAACACCAATCCCATTGTATTTAACCAGTCGTCGAACAACATAACAAAACTACCGCCAGCCGCAACGCACTGACGCGTTTCGACCTTCCTTGATCATCATCAGAGTACGACGGCAAACTGACTATCGAGGATCAAACCGCATTGAATTTATATGGAAATCAAATTTAGATATGCCGTGGCTCACATCTAGCAGTCTCGCACACATGGAACTTGACTGAAAATGTGGGCTGATCACCCCTATGCAGTCACGAACATTAACTGTTTGTAGCTTTCGCCACATATACATATATAGGCAATACAATTTAATAATAATTTATTGCGCGGGTGGATGTAACAATTCTGAAAATCAAGTTTGCGAGCTTGAAGTAAACACCAATCCCATTGTATTTAACCAGTCGTCCAACAACATAAAAAAAATTCCGCCAGTCGAAACGCATTGACTAGCGAGGATCAAACCGTATCACATAGATATGGAAAGTAAAATTAGATAGACGGCTCTCACCTGTTTTGTTATGTTGTTAAACGACTGGTTAAATACAATGGGATTGGTGTTTACTTCAAGCTACCACCACCCACGCAATCAATTATTTGAAAAAATTGTATTGTCTATAAATTAACGCTTGTAGGAGCACGTACCAACCTAGTTGTTGCAGAAAAATATTGGTGTTGCACCTACGTCTATAAATAAACATGTTATGTCTTATAAAAATTGCGACATGCCAGAAAAGCGCTTTTTAATCTTAATGTAAGCCAAGTGGCGGTATGCTATTTCCATAAATCGACGTTGTCCAGAACTGTGCAAGTAAAAACAGTATATTCGAGCACTGACAATACTATGTGGGTCTTCAAGTCCCAGGTATATCTGATATTGTTACTAAAATATTTTTTGTAGCTTTTCCAATATGGACTGTTTTTCTGTTCAAAAATAACCTTTAGTTCATATCTCCAGTAATACCAGTTGACAAGATGGAGCGAAAGCGCTACTGTGTACTGTACTTTTTCAATTCATATAGGGTAACACGTTGATTTCTGCATCTGAAGAAAAATTATCCTACAAACATTTTCGTTAAATATGATAAATTACTCTCTCAGAAAGCACTATACTGACGTAAACAACAAGCTAGATAGATTTATAGTTGGTAGAAAAAGCTAAACCCAACAACTTTTAACGTCTACTATATTCAAGGTTGCAATCTTGATGTAAACACCAGACCCTTTATGTACACAAATTTGTCAGTTTAAGCTAAGCATTCTATTGTGTAGAAAAGGCAATTCGTCCAGTAGATCGGTTTCGTCCTTATCGGGAACTCGTCACGTACTGGCCAGTATTTGCCGCGGACAGACCTCGAACCTGTGCACGACTGCTTCGATATTTTAGGCTCTAACCACTGTGTCATCCTGCCGCACTATACACACAATTGTCAGTTATGTACTAATTAATGTTTCTTAGTTAGCTTTCCTTAATGTGGAGCCTGTATAGCATACCATTTAAACCTTAATTTCTAACTAACCACCCACAATCTGCCTTTATAGACTAGACATCTGGCTACCTGGGGACATGGTATCGAATTGAACATCGGTTGCGAGGGCAGTGGCAACAATTACTACAATCCATGTTTCGATTTAATTATACAAATGTTCAATTCAATACCACGTCCCCAGGAAGCGTGGCGTCCGTTCTGCAATTACAGATGGAGGAAGGTTAGATGGAACTTTAGGACTAAAAGGTATGCTATATAGGATCTACCCAAAGGAAAGGCTAACTAAGTAGAATTAGTTAGTATGAAACTGAAAATTGTGCGTAATATGCGGCAGGATGGCTCAGTGGTTAAAGCAACAGATTCCGAAGCAAACGTGCCCAGGTTCGATCCCTGTCCAAGGAAAAGTCTTGACAGTACGTTACAAGTTCCCAATAAGGACGAAACCGGTCTACTGCATTAACTGCCTTTTCTACACCATACAAATCGTAGCTTAAACTAACAAATGTATGCATATTAAGGATCAGGTGCTTATATCACGATCGCAACCTTGATTGTAGTCATTTTTATGACAGCCCGCGCAACCAATTATCATTTAATAGTATATGACCCGGTCCTATTCCAGTGGAACCATTTTCTTAGGATTCTTTTCATAGATCTGCAGAGTTATCCGCGAGGTTCGGTCGGACATATGAAGCGATACAGCGAAAACCTCAATGAAGCTTCAATGCCGATATCGTTAAGCCGTAAAAATTACCAGGCATTATCGTTGTTGTGTAGAGTTTTGAACTAGATCCTGACATTCAAAGCCCGTTCTTTAATAACTTCTTGTCTAAATTATTGTTTTTGTCATTACTATATGGCATCGAAACATCAGTTATTAGGGGCATTTGTAATTCCATCCGTAACGAAAATTAAATTTGTAGATAATTGAGAAAACGAGAAAGAAACAATCCTGTAGCTGACTAAATTCAATTTTATATATGCAAATAGATCGGTCCAATGAGAATATATATAGATATATATTCTTTTGGAATGCGAGCCTTAATAAAATTCACAGTACCTTTTCCATGTGCAAAAAGAAAAAGAAATTTTATCATATACAAGAACCGTTTTTTCCATATTCTTCTCAAGTATCTACAAGTGAATATCTCTTTATATATTAATAAAAAAATCAAACAAAATAGAAAAATGGAAACATGGAAAAAATGTGAAATAAGGGAAACAGTAATCAGTTGCGTGCATCACCTAAAAATTCAAGCTCAATGTCTGAACGTGCTTCTTCTACCTGGATAAGTCGGGCTGCAATTTGTTTATCAATAAAGCTTCTTATGTGGCTATCTCCTCTTTTTTTTAAATTTAGTAATTAAAAGAAGTCACCAGACACAGACGTATTTCGGAAATGAAAGGAAAGCAGTTTACCTGAACATTCTATGTAAAAGAGAATCAGTTTTCTGCATAGCACCAAAGTAAGTTGAAGCGGAATTTACAAGCAAATTTAATGCAGCTAAACTACGAGTGTTATTTAAGGTAACAATATTGTCTTTATCAGAAATCAAGAGGAACAGCCGTTAATGTCGATATCACATATTATTTACCAATATACATGCGCAAGTTGTCGATCAACTTACGTAGGCCGATCGACCAGACGGTTAATTACTCGAATGAGAGAACATTGTAACTGAAACACTTGTTTTAAATAAAATGATGAATACACGTCTGCAATTGCGCAACACATCTTTGAAGCCTCACACGTATATTCTCCGGACGTAGCATTTAAGATAATTACTAAGCTTAATAACAGAAAGGAGTTATAAACAAACGTAGCTATATGAATAAACACATACAGCCGGATTTATGCAAGCAAAAGAAGCATGTTCAGGCATTGATCTTGAATTGAAGGTGATGCACTCAATTTATTGGTTGCCCCCTAGTTTCACACTCTCTCCATATCTGCATTTTTCTACTTTGTTTGGCCTTCCAAATAGTCTATAAAGATATGTTCATTTGTAGAAGAATATGAGAACAAAACGGTTCTGTGAATTGATAAAATTTCTTTTTCCTTTTTGGACATGAAAAGAGTACAGAGTATATATATATATATATATATATATATATATATATATATATTAGATTCGTTCAAACCTTAGCTAAATGGTAATTTAATAACATTAGTGATTTTAAAGAACATGTGCTATAAAGTGTCACTTTCGATCGTCCCACGACGATGAGAAAATTATCCGTTAATTCAGTTGCGCAGTACGGACTGCTACTAAGGCGAACCCAATTAGCATAGAACTAATGCTTCAATGGACTTGAGAATTTTGTTTACAGCTAATTTAAGTCCTTTTAGAGCAAATTAACTAAATTTTTATTAGGTACACCTTATAATCCAGTAAAATATGGAATAATTGAAGTCAGGATTAGTCAAAAATATGGAAAAATTAGCAGTAAACATAGGAAAATGAGGCTTTTGCTAATGTAAGCGTTCTGAATAGCTCTTCTTCGTCTGTACATTAACACGTGCTTTATTCGGTACCATTTACAGCTATGAATATTTTATATAGAACAGTGGAAACAAGTGACTGCAATGAGCGTAATAATTATCAACATTCTGTACATGCTTTAGTGAATCGCTTATTTCTGCAACAAGCAGACACACACACACACACACCGCAAAATATTCAGTTCAAAGACATTTAAGAGGTTGAAACTTCATCTAACGGCAGTATTTAAAATTAACTTCCAGTTCTAAATAAGCCACCATGGAAAAGAGAAATTCAATACCTAAAATGAAAACGCAGAAATTCATTAGTTGCGCGTCACGATCGATATAAATCGTAGAACTATCTGAAACAGTTCAATGAAAAGTATCCGACCAAGCTGAATTGGAAAAAAATTATAGCCCTCTATCAAACCAAATTATCTGACTGTGTACTCGCCGATGAATGTATTGAAATAGAAAGACCCAACCTAAGGCCAAGCTAAGTTTCAGCGACTGAACTTGGCGAATATTAGTAGGCTAGGTGAGACCGAAGCAATTTCTTCATTAACCTGCAAGCGAATAAATAAGCGCCCATTTGTGATAAAAACCAGATAGCAGATCAGATGTATTGCATTACGCTGCCACAGAAGTGAACAGAAACTATTAAAACAAAAGAGCCTACAAGTAGGCTAAGCGAAATGCAAATATAATGAGATTTTGAATAATGATTCCACAAAGTTGTGACAAAACTATTGAGAACTAACAAAAAATACAAAAATTAGCTTAGCGCCACGGAAAACTAGAGCAATTAACAACAGCGCTACCAATTACACATAATGGGGCCACACACAAATAATGTAAACCATAGCGATTCTTGACAATAATCGAGTCATAACTCGTTTCGGTGCCGAATGAAAGCACGTCCATTCTATCTTAGTAGCCTCGAGCGGGGCATGTTTTCCTCCGAATCATGCATGCAACAACGGCGCCAACATTGACACACAGCACGAATTATATAGCATAGCAACCTCTGTCTTCGGTTAGCATTGTCATAGATTTATGTTGACAGCATATATATATATATATATATATATATATATATATATATATATATATATAATATTCTGTAATAAACATTTAATTCAATATCGTCTCCGCAGCTGGCAAGTGTCTGCAAATGCAAAATGTGATTTGCATACGCAAAGTATGGCACTAAAGTGAGTAGGAATGAAGGACAAACTCATTTATGCATATGCCTCTCGATTACTAGTTATTTATTAACAGGAGCTGGCACTACACACTACACAATTAAATAGTAAAAGACAAATGATCGGTGAACACTGAGTAATGGTCTTCTGTCACAATGTGAAGTCCTACTGTCTATGGATTTATATTAATTACATAATAAAAATGTTTGCGAGCGTGTACAGTCCTCAGGTCTCATTAGCAGACAAATTCTATCAAAAGATTTATTCGACGTGTCATCATCTACGAAATAGTGGCTTGTTTACGCGAGCCGTATGCGTCATATGATTGAAGAGTTTAATCATGACGAATCTTGAATACCGTTCTGATCCAAAATGTGCATGGTGAACACTAGTTACGTCAAGCATAATACAAAAATTCGTATACGTCAGTTTTGCGCAACATTTGAATCCATAAATATTTAAGATTATTGAAAGTAACAATCTAATCTCGAAACGCATTTAGTGCGCTTCTTGCACCTCCTAATATACAGCCAAAAATGCAAAAATTTGAACACATTTACTAATGTCGCTATGTAGGAAGAAATTTATAAAAACAGTGTGTATTATCGTTGAGAGTTTAAAAAAGCCAAACACTCAACAAAAACGAACATAAGGGATAGACAATTTCAAAGGGGTAAAGTAGGCCATAGAGAGTAAAATACTTTTTTACTCAAAATGAAGAAAACGGCCTGAAATCATGAAATAATTTAGGTGCATTTCCTTTCTAATCAAAATATATCTATTATTATATTAATTATTATTATTTATATATAAGTTGTCTACATATGTATTAAATTGAAGTTGTATAGCTTAAGCCAGCAAAACAGACTCATCAGGTAAATCGGGTTTTGTCCTTATTGGCATCTCAACAAGTACTGTCCAGAATTTTGCCGCGATTGGGGCTCGAACTGAGGAATATTTATGAAACAAAGTGAGTAATCGAACATTAATTGCGAAAGTGGTGATAACTAATATGTAATTCAATATGTAAATACAAATCCGAGTATATAATAGTAAAACAGATTAAATTAAGAATTCTATAATATATTAAAGGAAATTTATCCAATAGATCGGTTTCGTCTTTATTGGTAACTATTCAAGTAGAATCTTTTCTGCGGCAAAATTCTGAGCATTACTTGAAGTATTTTTAAAAGGAACAAAATTAGTTTACTGGAAGTATTTACTTTACTACCTTGTACAATTCTTAGCTTATACTGATCAGTGCATATACTAGGATAGAGTTGTATATATGAAGCTCTAAAACTTGATTTAAATAATCATATATACCATAAAAATCCTGCCATTCAACTAAAATTCAATAACATTTTCCCAGGTGCCATGGAATATATACAACAATAACAGATCAGGAATGGCTAGTTAGAACTTTAGATCAAAGAGACGCCAGATAGGCTCCAAATTAAGGAAAAGCAAACCCAAAACATAAACTGGTATGCGACTTGAAATTAATTGTAGTAAGCGGCAGGGGTGACTCACTAGTTTCAGTTCAGGACGAAACCGATCTATTTGATGGATTTCCTTTTCTACCTTAAGCAAGGTTTAGGTTATACAGCTATATATATATATATATATATATATATATATATATATATATATATATATATATATATATATATATATATAAAATCTTTCTATGTGCAAAATAAAAGGAAAAGGTATAAATACCATAAACGTTAATTTCTCAGATGGTTCTTAAACGTTTACAATAAACATACACAAACAAATATATATATATATATATATATATATATATAACTATAGTTTTGAAATTTCTTTTATTATGAGCACTCAATATCACTTAGTCCCGTCCTACTAATATATAACGCATCAAACAATATCGAGCCCATTGGTTCCTATACTTTTTCTACATTCATTTTTTTAATTCTGTACTTAATTTCTATAGATACTTGCAATAGTGTTGTAGTCCTTTTACGAATGCACAATAATAAACGCCTAACATTTTTCAAATCAAGAAAGTATTCATTACTCAAATCAAGGTTGTGATCTTGATTTAAACATTTGTCTGTATAAACTCAGTGGCCGATCAACACTTTATAACGAACAAGAACTTGTGTTCGAATGCAGCCATATTTACATGCAGTAGTGTGATAACCCGTTCTAATCCTCATAGGATGCATCGTTTCAACAAAATACGTCAGATTCCAATCCATGTATTTAATTGCTAAAACTCTTAGGGCGATATGTTTTCTGTATGGTTCAACCGTATATTGTTGAACATGCAGGTTTGCATAAATAATGTTCTGTTATAATACTCGAGCGCTAACGACCTAGTTATTTGTTTTACCGTAGTCTGCAGAAAATACAAATTCAAAATCATGTAAACCGTATTGCAAACCGGCAATTAAATACATATTCCTTGAAGGAGTTGTGTTTTTGCGCACCTGGATTAATTGAAATTACCTGATATGCGTTTTGACTAACGCAACTTTCATTGTTCCAGTAAATTTCTTTTTTCATATTATTTCGATCTTCCTTACCGTAGATCTTCATCAGATGCATTTCACGAAACAAATGAAGCAAATGTGTTATTTCCTCTAGTCATAATATTTATATACCACAGACTGACCTTTCATTAGATATTCGCGTCACATGTGTGTGTGTGTGTGTGCATTTTTATAACCGTTGTCTTCATCTAACTAATTTAGACCAGAGTGGCTGAATAATAATTTATCAATTGCATGCAATAACTATTCGTTTTTTTAATACATATTATTCATTCACGCACGCATGATTATCACAAACGCAAAATACTAATAGGTAAGATCGTTCGTACTATATATAGTTATTACACAACGCTACACGAATTCGCTGTCGAAAAACTATGTAATTCGTAGTCCTGAATGAGTTGCAAATGATAATAGATCGCTAATAGAAGAGATAGCCTGATCTCTCCGCATAGACAACAACACTCCCAGATAGCCGCCGATGATCGGATTTTGATTGGTGTATTTTTAACTATAAAATGAATAATTAATTATTCAAAGCAAATAATTTCCTATTAAACTCCCAAAACAATGGACTAATTAAATAAATACAAAATATATCCCACACATTGCGCGAATAAACTTTCGCACGTCTCATATATATATATATATATATATATATATATATATATATATATGTAAATTAATTACGAAGCATATACATTGTAATCAAGAAATATACTGTAGTACTCACAAAGAGAAATTTTCCAGCAAATACTCCATGCTCCATTCAACAAATAACCCAACTCGATCAAAACCACAATACACAAATTAAGCTAGCAGAAACAGACGGGACAAGATAGTAAAAAAGTAACAAAAATATACAATGTATTTATCGAGCACCCGAAACAAGCAAGATTGTTTTTTCAAAATTAGCAATGAAGAGCTGACGCTTAACGATTTCACGACATGCTGACCATCGCAGTTCATTACAGTCCGTGTAATAAATCACAAGAAAACCCGCATATCGTGAATGTAGACGTTAGCGCCGTATTAAGGAGAGACCTATTTGTATCCAGCAGTCAGCAACGTGTTTTTAGTTATTTTACCATTATCAGACGATAGAAAATCTGGAAAAACGCAGTGAAAATGTTATACAATAACTGGAGTGCATTTTCAAAACAGTCGATTGCAGTAATGAAATCTGTGATCCAATAATTGCAAAAGTGTGCCAATTCCGTCGCAGGTCGAAAAGACGTAAAACGTTTAAATGCATACTTTGTAAGATTACTAAACACTTCCAACTTATGACCTGTTGAACAAATTCATACGCCAAAATTGGCATGTCGTAGTGCACAGTCAGAGTACGTTAACTAATTGTCCAATCAGCAGAGTACAAATTAAATTTCCAGCTTTCATATTCATCTATTCAGAGAAAAATTGATGTGGTCATAAAGCAGCAGCATACAAACAGGTGCAGAAGCAATCAAGTTTAACAACACACCATAACAATAATAATAAAGTTTCTAAAATACAAAATATGTAAGCAACGTGTAGAGTTGGAAATTTTAGGACTATGCACAAGAGTTATAAACACAAAATGAATAAAACGAAATGTGACTAAAATAATGATTCTCCAAGTTTCGAATGTACACATTTGTTGAATCTTGTTTTCCTCTTAAACGTGTAATTTGGTTTTTAGTATCCACAACTGTCATCTGAAAGTGGACACAGCCAAATAAAAAAATCTACAATACATACATAAATAGTACAACTATATTTCGACTTGACACAAAATTTTAAAAAAAAGTAGGAGGGTCAGTTGCGACAGTTCTTTCAACCACATACAGTAAAGACGATAACGGAATTATAAACAGATTTCCACTGTGATTCAAGAAATTTGCATTTTAAAGAGCTGGTCGAAAATTTCAAAATTTCATACGATGCATCAATGAGTTGGCAATATCTGCAAAATCAGGTCCTCCTATATGTACGTATGGAATAAAATCGAATTTGGGGTCAGAGAGAACAGTAAAACAAGGCTTAGAAATACGACAATTTCAACAGAGGACTGACAAACGCGCAGACCGAAAAAATCAAATAATGCCGAGGAGCGAGACGAAGCATAAAAATACCACGTGACAAACAATGAAATCGACAAAGTGTAGCGAGTAATAAATGCAAATCGCGGACATTGAAGCCACTTTCGAGGCTTGCATAACAACATTGAACAGCTTTATTCAGCGAAAGGATTAGCATGAATAGTTACATCCTGGATGTGAATGTCTGTAAGTGGCCTATGCGATTTATCCTCAACAGGAGAACGTTCCAGTTCATCTAGCACATCCCAGCCATCAATAACCCTGAAAAAAATAAAAATTTACGAGGTAAATGACGGTTGTTGCAATGCTAGAAGTCAGTTTAAAAAAACATTTATGAAATAACCTACTTCGCAAACAGGGAATACTTCATGTCAAGCATAGGTTGCTTGCTGTATGTCATAAAGAACTGCGAACCGTTGGAATCAGGACCATTATTTGCCATAGACACCATACCACGACTGGAATGCTGTAGGTTGAAATGCATAAAAACGATGAATTTTGTAGTTGCCCTCTTTAATAGAACCAATAATTTTATTGAAAAATGTTAAAATAAAGCATACATACCTATCTTTACACATAAAATGGTAACCAGTCTTGCACGCAGTAAGCTTCTTTGGATCCTGGAGTTGTATTACTAAACCAATCAAGATCAACAAAAGGAGAAATTTTACAAATCGTGCAACTGTTAGAGCCGCCAAACTGACGGTGGTCTAGTTAAGGTGTGGGGCTGGTTAAATACAATGGATTACAGTATATATCAAGCTCGCAAACTTGATTAAATAAACTGTTACTACCACCCGCACAATCAATGATTGCTAAAGTCGGCAGAAATACTACTACGTGGATAATCTTGGGAATTGGTCCAAAATACCTAAGTTTACGTCGTCAAACGACTTCCTCTATGCTCCTCCAGAAAGTCGAGTAGGTGAGCGCGGAGAAAAAGAAAAATTACTGGTGTATCCGATTGGAGCGTCGGAGTTTTTTCAAGGATGGATAACTGTTTTTCGCACAGTATACTCCACTGGATCTATGGGCTATGTAACAAAAAGGCAGTCTATTACTTAACCACTGAAAAACCAAAAAAGGCGGCAGAAATTCCATTAAGCGGATAGTCGTTAGACCTGGGCTTGGTAGAGACACTTTTCGTCGCTAAACGACTTCCTCCTTACGTTCTCAGAAGAAACCACAGGAAAGCACGGAAAGTGGAGAAAGTCATTTAACAGCAGTTTGAGGCATGGCCATATTTTTCAAAATGGTAAAATCGATTCCCTATAATACCGGAAACAATCACGTTAATGATACGGATAGAGACGCAGGAATTTTCCATGGATAAGGTACAAAATACAAGTTATATTGGGGTCCTATATTAATGTACCTTCGTTAATACACTGTAAATAAAAATTAGAATTTTAGTTAGTATAGCGTTCCAGTTGATTAATAAGAAACAACAGGAAGTCAGGCACCATAAATAAACGCTACAATGATGAAACTACGCTCGGGCGCTGCATTTAAAATGTATAAACTCTACGTTATTCATTTATTTTAGATGTGAGCATTAATAAAATCTCTCTGAATATAAAACTATGAAAAATACACAAGACAATGACTTCATACTGCAGCAACTGAAACATTCGGAATGGATAAGGGAAAATATGCCAAAGCAGATGAACCCGAAGTTGTGCCTCCTAAGATTTGAAGCTATTTATGTGAGTCTGTAGGAGTAACAATATCGTAGCGTGCCCATCGGAGAGAAAATGAAAGACCATGCAAAAATTAAAATATTCTAGGTAGAGGTCGGATAATGTCTTCTGAGACTACTTCAAAGGTATAGCTAGTAATTGTTGTGCTTACATGCACGAGTTTATGAGATAAGTCGAAGGAAGGTGAATAGCGAGGCTACTTTTTGTACTGGTGTAGCACACACGCCACAATTTACAGTGGACTTCCGACAGTTTTTACTTGTCTTCATATATCGCTTAAATTTAGAGATATTTTATGTATTATATCATAGAATGTCAGAGCTCTAGATTAGCAAGTCAATCAGTCTTTAAAAACAGCCAAATCGCACAAGCGCTGTATCCACAAAAATTAATAACATTAAACAGTCATTGAGTGCGTGGGTGGTGGTAACAATACTTTAAATTAAGTTTGCATGCTTGAAGTGAACACCGATCTCGTTATATTTAACAAATCATCGAAAAACATAGTTACATAATTTGATTGGTGTTTACTTCATGCTCGCAAACCTGATTTAAAGAATTGTTATCACCACTCACGCAATCAACGATTGTTTATTGGTATTACCTATATGTAAGTGGCGAACTCTGAAGATGATCATGGAAGGTTGAAACGCGTCAGTACGTGTGACTGACGGTAGTTTTGCTATTGTTCGACGACTGGTTAAATACAATGGGATTGATTTTATTTCAAGCTCGCTAACTTAATTTTAAGTATCCATATGATTGATTATTCTCACATCGCAATTCGAGTTATCTAGCTACGTACGGTGTTTCCTTTCGAAAGGCTTAGTTGGTGGAACAGCTATAAACCATCGATAGGGTGATGCTAAATCCTGCGTACACAGCCTCGTTCTCAGGGTAGTAAAAGTGTACGCGACAACTCGCAAGCATTTTGATAATGAAAATAGTTTGATTAAAAATTGATCAGATTTATATAACATTCGAACATTCTAATGATTGCCGGTGATTTCAACGCAAATTTATGCCAAGAGAGCGATGGAAACGAATTTGACTCCGAGTCAAATTACCTTTGACTACGGCAAAATGCGTTCCAATCTATCTTTTAGTCTTAATATTGTTAAATCCTACACAGTCCAGTACCACAAACGGCATTTCACCTCGACGCGTAGCAATGAAACCTACGCAAATGGAGCCGCAACATCTCGTAATACTCAGATCGAAAAAATTTCCCTAATCGAAATATGGTCATTTACTATTTAGGACGCGAGACCGGAGTTCAACTGGTTCAATAAACGAATCTGACCAGACTTCTAGACGTCGCACTGATGAGGATAGTTGTGCAGGATACCTTCACAAATGCCAATACACCTGGTAGGCTCCGGTAGCCCAGGCTGAGATTGTACATAGCATCATCTGGAGCGCTATAAAGGAAAAGCTTGAACAGCTTTCTATCTGTATTAATATAATAAGATATGAGAAAATAGAAGCACTGCTTAAATGCTGCCAATAAGTTTGAAACATCCTATGAATCCTTTCCTTGAATCCAGTTTGCGAGCTTTGTATAAATACCAATTCCACTGTATTTAACCACTCGCGCAACAAAGAAAACCTAACCTCAGTCAGTTATGGTTTAATTGTATAACTGAAGAGCTTCAAGCTTAGATCTCCGGTATTAACGGTGGTTATTTTGCTAAGGAAGTATTTGAGCTAGCAAATTCTGAGAAACATATCGTCTACCGCTTTCAATAGCACAAAGAATCGCCATATATTCAATTTGGCATCATGAACGATGATATGGACTCTCTAAATATATGAGATGCAAAATGAGGGATCTGGTAACTTGAGGGATAGCAATGCCACCAGAGCCGATTGCCTCAATTGTGAAAACAATTTATCCGTAAGATTTAAGCTTCAAGGAAAAAGTATTTTAAATAAACAAATAACATGTAGAGCACTAACCTTCAGGGATTCATGGAACTCATCTTTAAATTTTTGGCCCCAGAAGCTTTGACCATTTTTACCGGTTCCTAAAAATGATATAAGTCAAATAAACAGAAAAGCAACAAGACTTACCAGTCGGATCACCTGTTTGCACTATAAATCCTTTGATATTGCGATGGAAAATGCATCCTTTATAGTAATCAGAAGCACAAAGAGCTAAAAAGTTCTAGACACACAAAGACCAAAAGCATACACAAGTGTGTGTGAAAATGAAGAATACATACAAACTTTAAACGGAAATAGGTTAAGGTAAGACGAAATGGAAAGAAAACACAAAGAAAGTGAAACATTTTGAACAAACACATCTCCAAGCAATAAAAATATTATTAGTTCTAGCGACTAACCACGTGAAACAAGCTATTGCCCCTCTATAAATCGAGTTTTAACTTGAAATAACCACACATCCCATTAAATTTAGCCAGTCGAATAACATTGAAAAATTACTGTCAGTCGAACTGGTTGCTCGAATAGTTAAATACAATGGGATTAGTGTTTATTTCTGTCTACAACTTGTTTTAATAAAGATTATCACTACTCCGCGCATTAAAATGATCGTTTAAGAGTATATATATATATATATATATATATATATATATATATATATATATATATATATATATATATATATATAAACGACATTATTTATTTCTGAAATACTCATTGGAAAAAGGCACACCACTAATCATCGTGTTCAAGTATGCACATTATTAACAATAAAAATGTTCAAAGTGATGGAATATGAGGCACTGACAAAACTTGGGGGGGTAATAAAGACGTTCAACAATGAATAATTTAAAGATTTCTCTAAATATGTACAACTTGGCGTAAGCGGCATCAGGGCCAATGGTGAAGAACAGTCAAATTAACGTGGCACTTGTAAAGATTAAAAATTTAAGATGTCTGAGGTAGCCACCAAAACAAGAAATGTAGCATTCAAGGCAGATTTGACGTTATTTCGAACAAATGCTCTAATCACCTAACTCGCTCTGGTTTAACAATGTGTGTAAACTAATTTGACCAATATACCCGTTTTAATACACACGAAGCATGAGCAACACTGCCTTATTGAAAGGCATTACGTAGAGTGAACCGTGAATGATAAAATTCAAACAAAATTTCCATCCTATCTACGATTAAAATTTGGAATCTAACAATTTTTGTGATAGTGAAATTCTAATAGTTATAAAAATCAATAGGGAATTTCGAATTATTAGTATTCTATCTGTTGCAAGAGCTATTAAGAAGAAAATTCATGCATTATTATTATAGTCAAAGTTTCGATCTTGATATAAGCACCAGACCCATTAATTACCTACAAATGTCAGTATAAACTAAGAATTCATGATGAGTTCCCAATAGCGACGAAACCGGTCTACCGGATGAATCGTTTTTCTTCACTATACAATTCTTAGTTTATACTGACATATGTAAGTAATTAATGGGTCAGGTGCTTATATCAGGATCGCAACCTGGATTATAATAATTGTTATCACCGCCCACGTAACCAATGCAAGCTTTATTCATGCATTATAGCATAACGTTTGTCAATAAACGGTGGAAAAATCTTCATCGCAATATCTACAGAAATCAGATCTGAGAGACAGTTCAAAGTCCATTTACGCAACGTCTGAACGAGTATACTGTAAAAATATAATAGACTACGATTTAGTTTTCAATGGGAAGAATATTTATTATCAGTTGGACTACGTGTTTTCTGAGGTTAGAAATGTCAAGATCATCGAACAAGTCAAGAAAAGTTGATCCAAGAAACAATGAGTTCACGCGCCCACAATTTAATTGACCCACTGTTTGATTACAGAGTCATGCATTTCTTCCTCATCTTTTAGTCGAAAGTTGCATAGTGCCGGAATGCCCCATACCACCTTTTGACGTGAATTTCCCGAACCTGACCATTTTTTACCAGCATCGGTGAATTTGTAAGAATGCGAACTTTTATCACTTGATCGCAAACTTAAACCATCCAGTATTTCTAACAGACTAGTTGCCCAGAATCTCAGTCGATGAATGTCTCTTTCACGAATGCTGTGTAGGATATTACGCCCTGGTCTAAATGGATTCGGGCATAACAAAACCGATTGGTCCGCGTGTACAGCTTCATTGTCGCCATGCCGAAGATTTTGTGAATGTTTCAAGCTTTCACCCGTTATTAAGCACATTAATTTATCACGCTCGTCAAAATTTGACAAATGCTCAAGAAAACCCCGTAAAACATTACCAATAGAGACAGAACTTGAATCGTGATGACCTTCACAAATATCTGAACCATCCGAGGTAAGATATTCGTTTATCACTGACGAAGGGTCCGCGGAACGCGTTGTTGTCCTATCTCCAGCTAAACTAAGTAACGGAATAATTTCCCCCAGAGGCGGTACAAGCCGTCTCAACTGAAGATAATGTAAAAGAAGCACGTATAGTTTAAATCCAGTGAAACGATGGGACGGTTGTGGGGATATCAAACCAGTCTGATGCCCAATGTATTTAAGGCTGAACAATAAAGGCAATAACCAGTCTTTGCGTTCTGGTGACAGATTCACGTAAGCAAGCACCACGCTCTCTTTGGAAAACGATGTCTCTTCTGGTGTTTCATTAGAGAAAGCAAAGCGCATATCCACAGGACAACCGAGTAGGCCATAGCATGGTAAACGAAGCAGATTGAAACGTCCTTGAATAAGATCGGAACCGCTACTTCTCCAATTGGCAACTGGGTCCAATTGATGCAGAATGCGATCGATAACTCGAAGTCTACGCGCTTCCCGACTGTAATGATAATGGAAAGTTCTGCTTGGCTCCACCTCATCAAATCTGGTTTTGTCCATACCTTTGGGGTGACTATCTTCAGTGAAGGTACCAGATAGAGGCGATACAATATTTGCCGCCATACCACTATTGCCAGGATTAACAATAACCAAATCAAGATCCGACTCAGCACTGGCCATGCCAGCAGTATGGGAACCAAAAACACAAACTTTTGTAGAAGGCCATATGCTACTAACTATCTCTTCTGTATGATGGCGAAACACATATCTACAGATCAGGTCATCAACAGACAGGCGTGTTAGATTATAAAGGCAACGAGCCTGATCTCCAATTGTTTTACAAATAGAAGGGGATAGCATTTCATTGTAAATTCTCGTACGAGTTATCGTAGTTGGACAATGGTGTCGAATAGTCAGAGGAACTGACACATTTTCTGCGAAACGTACAGTAGCTGTATTAATAGCTGCACAGCTACTGCCAACTTTGGCTTTTTGTAGAAGATTTAAGGCAGCATCAAAGGTATTGCCATCATTAGCAGATGACTTTGACCACAGTGATGGATCGGAGTTCAGTCGAGGGCTCAATACGACTGTTTTGTCTGCTTGGTGGTAATTTTGAAGAATCGGCAGGTTAGCCAGACTGCGTGGCTGGTGGGAACTGAGTGAATTTTGAGCAGCACTTAGTGCGTTAGCTAAACAGGTTTCCGATGTCAATTCAAGCAGAAGGCTGCCACAGCCTCGGTTACCACGGGGCCAGTATACCGCTCGTTTTACAGGTCCGCCGCAAGCCATTTTCTGATAATGTAACAACACACTAGGAAGGCTATCGGGTGCCACCGTCAGTAGAAGGCAACGCCTTGAAACCGTCTGAAAGGCTTTTAATCTGTTGATTATATTGGCCGACATTAAAATTCCTTCACTTGTCGACTTGGAAAAATTTTTTTTTAAATAATGGTCGGCGGCAGTATTTATCCTTGTAAGAACAAATACAGCAATAGATTGACTGGTTGAATTCTAGAGTAACAATGGTTGGTTAATGGAAGCAATAAAAGCGAAAAGGACTTATTTATTTGTTGACGTTGATAAAAATTGCTAGAACCTCTTTTTATTAAAAACAACAAATTTTACATTCATAGTTAAGAAATGTCGCGCATTAATATACAGCAGCGAAAACAATTAACTACAGACTTGTAGAATGTAAATGAAATAGTATTTAAAATCGTAGTTAGCAAGTTTTAACACTAAGCCCAGCGCCATTATGTTAAACGAAACGAAAGTAAAACAGCCTTTTGAACAAATACATCCATTTACAATACCTTAAAGTGAACGCGTGGTTCAAAACCAATAGAATGCTGGATGTCTTTCAAAAAAATAGCTACAATTCGGCAAGGAGAGCAGTGGAAAGTCCAAATCATCCAACAAAGCATGGGCTAGATGCACGAAAGGTCAAGCTCAAAGGGTAAGTATGAGAATAGAAAAAATTAACCAGTAAAAGCACGAAATACAAGCAAAACCAGAGGCAGCAGTGAAATTTATGACTATAAATTCTAAAATGGAACAGTTAGAACCATAATTGAAACAATTACCTACCTCGCAAGCAAGTGGCGCCTGCATACAAAATAGTTCCAGCTTCAAATCGCCCAAGTCCGTGTGCAGAGTTACAGCCTAAAATATGTAGAATCAACAGTTAACTGTGAGAAAAAAGGCAAATACCATTTAAGATGCCAGTGACATTTTTTACAAGTCAAAATACCAGCGCAGATTATTAAGGTTTTATACCTTAGATTCTTCCCAGACCAATGTCAAATTATCGCGAAAGAAAGAGAAACGAATTTAAAAAAGCATACTTCACAATATTGGACCTAGTTTCTAAGATGTCTTACGTGTTAACAAATACATCGGTATGTTATTGTCGTCCAGGAGAGTAATAAATACCGTTTACTCGTTTTATATTTATCTTTAAGAAATAACAAATGTAGGAAATAAAATGCACTACTTCGAAGATACATGAATGCTGCAATCACAAATTAACAAGACGTACAATAAAAATAAACACAATTAAACAAGGTATTATTCAATTAACGATGCTTTCAAATCAGTGAACAGTTAATGATACCTTTACATAATTAAATGAACAGTAGTTGTGCGAGTGCTGATACCAATTAGATAAACAAAAGTTGCCATCTAGATACACACACCTTCTCCATTATAAAAATACATGTCAGTACAAACTGAGCATTGTATAATGTAGAAAAGGCATTTCATTCAGTAGACCGGTTTCGTACTTATTGGGAACTCATCACGTACTGTTCAAAGATTTCCGCGAACAGGGTTCGAAAATATTCTTATTTGCTTCGGAATCTGTTTCTATAACCAATGAGCCATCCTGTCGGTCTACTGAATAAATTGACCAGAAGGATAAACCAAAGGCAGTATGAACGGAAAGTATAACCTCATACACATTCGTTTCGTGCTTACTGGCGACTCATCAGAAGGAGTCGGTATTACGCCCTTTAACCACTATATATTTGGTCGAAGAATGTGGGATAATAGGACGGTACAATCTCCTAGACGAATGTATACACCTGCAATAGTGAAGCTAAAATCATATAAAGTCTACGACAATGCGACTTCAACGCTAACTCACACTAATATACATACCGAGTCTGTAAAGGATACTAACACTATGGCTATTGTGTTAGTAACCAATATCAAAATTATTGTACCAAAAAGGTACATGGTACTAACATTATGGTTTCCGAGTCGGTTTATGGTATCAATCTGAAGGATATCAATTTATACTATAGTTCACCGAAATTGAGAATAAAAACAATTTCAGAACACCTGTTACTCAAGTAAATCCATACACTCTGGCCTTGATCGATATCAGTTATCACATTTCGCGGTAATCATGACATCATTCAATTCAATATATAACAGTTAAATACCGTTTATTGCAAAGAAGTAATATATAATCAAGTATGTATTAGGTGTTGCGAACCTAATAACAAATTAGTTCAGCTGTGACCAGAAGCATAAACCAAAGGCAGCATGAACGGAAAGTATAATCTCATACACATTCGTTTTGTGCTTACTATTGCAGGTTTACACATTCGTCTAGGAGATTGTACCGTCCTATTATCCCACATTCTTCGACCAAATATATAGTGGTTAAAGGGCGTAATACCGGCTCTTAGTGATGAGTCGCCAGTAAGCACAAAACGAATGTGTATGAGATTATATTTTCCGTTCATGCTGCCTTTGGTTTATCCTTCTGGTCCCAACTGAACTAATTTGTTACTAGGTTCGCAACACCAAATACATACTTGCATATATATTAGTTCTACGCAATAAACGGTATTTTACTGAATAAATTGACTGTTTAACACTATACCATGTTTAGTTTATAATGACAAAGGTATGTAAATATCAAGATCTAAATAATATTTTATGATACTAGAAAACACTACCGAAAAATTAGTTATATTAAGTGTAATAAGCATTTGTATCGCTGACTAACCAGTATGAACTGGCAAGCGTCAGAATCAATGTTTCTACTACCTTGAGTTAAGGAGAAAATATCTCAATTTAAGCCTACTAATGGGTTTCTTTCTATCTTGGTTATGTTCAGATGACAAACGTTGAAAATGTCAGAACTCAAAAATAAATTTTCTTATTAACATTATGTAAAGATAAAGCACCACCACTTAAATATCCTGACTGGTAATTTCCTATCCTTAGACGATCATGACATGCGCGTGCAGTGGTAATAACTATTTAAGTCATAGATGCGTGGTTGATATAACAACCTGCCCCATTATGTCATTATAAACTAAGCATCGTATTATGTAGAAACGGCAATTCATTCAATAGACTGGTTTCATACTAATTGAAGATCCACATATACCGTCCAGAATTTTCCGTTGAAACCTGACACGTCCGTTTCGGAGTCTACGCGTCTAACTACTGAGCCACTCTGCACAATACATTAAGAGAAGTAGAAACAACCGGCACTTCACCCACAGAAGAGCTTCATGGTCACGTTCAATGGACAACCAATGATCGAATTAAATCCTCAAAACAGATGTTACAACTAATTTAAGGTAAAGAGATACCACCTCCACTCGCACCTTCATGATCAGAGGAAAATTATTGGCTAAACGACAGGCCACATAATCAATTATAAAACTACATTAAGATAAGTAGAAACCACCTCGATTCACTTCTACTTGGTAATTTATTTCTATATTGGGCATGATCAGTGGACAATTACTGCTTAAATGAAATGTTTCAAAATAGATTTATGGTGACTCAGTGGTTAGAGCACCAGAATCCAAAGCAGACGTATCCAGGTTTGAGCCCTCACCGCGGCGAATCTGGACAGTACGTGATGAGTTCCTAATAAGGACGATACTGGTCTACTGGATGAATTGCCTTTTCCACACTATGCAATACTTAGTTTTTACTGACAAATGTATGTAAATAATGGGTCAGGTGTTTATATCAAGATTACCACCTTGATTAAAAGTAACTTTATAGTGAGTAAATCCACCTGCTTTTCTATCTACTGTTGGAATTCTTCGTATAATGATCTTGACCAGAGAAATATCGGTGTCAAAACGGGAGGTCTCACATCAATTTTCTTACTAACTTTAGATAAGACGAAACTGTCTCCACTTAAGCGTATTGATTGGGTTCATACTGTGGGCCTGGTCATAGATAAGTCAATGAATAAAATACAAACATGAAATTAGAATAAGCTGTTTTTTTCTGACGAAATGCGGCTCTAAGTTACCAAACTTATGCATAATGTCTACCTTAGGCTAAAGTGAGCCTAGCGTCAATTAAATTTAGATTGTTAATAAAGATACCTCTCATGCAACAGAAAATGAACAATAATATCGGCTTCATTACTTGTATTAAAGAAAATATTCGTTTTGCGTTACATATTATCTGTCCAGACATGTTTTAATAGAAATATAAGAATACTGATTTCGAAATAAGACGCCCAAATTGATCTAGTACACGTGTAGAATTAAGTAGCTAAACGCCTGTGCAAATGCAAAAGATTTTACACTAAAATTCTCTTTCGTTATTGCAAGCTAGCGTCAGCAGATTATTTTCCTTCTAGACCTCGAAACATTAGCATTTAAAAATTGGTGCATCCCAGTCACTCAAGTATTTTAAAAGTAGTGCGTTACGTTGTTAGTATTAAATAAACATTGCATAAATCAAGTACATTTCAACAAGTAGACCAGCTTTGCCCTGGTTGGTCGCTCATCGTGTTTTACTTCAGGTGTAGCTCATATGGCATCACTTCCGTATAGCACTCCAAATAGCCAACCAGAAATCAGTCATAATGGACGAAATAACACGCCACTTTTGGAAGCGATATTAACTGAAAGTATCACCGCAAGATTTTTAAAAGTTATATTGTTAATTTAAACCAACATTTTGTAAGCACAATTCATCAAGTAAACTGGTTTCGTCTTTATTGGGCACTCATAAAATACTTCTATGTGAGACGTAAAACACCATTGAAACACACATACGTGCGGAGGATGAACAATTTTTATTTAGTCTTCAAACTACAAAACTGACGAGCATTATCTGACGGAAGCATCTGCATTTGAGGTTAGTGAATGCGACAGCAGTCGAAACGTCTCGTCGCATCACATTCATCGGCTTTCATCCCGTCTGAAGTCATTTAACACCAAATCTTAACCATCATCGAACCGGACCCGAGGCTTTTCATGTTGTAGGATGAGTGAATCTCGACATTACGATAAATTTAACAATAATTGATTGCGCGGGTGGTGGTAACAATTCTTTAAATCAAGTTTGTGGGTTGATTCTCGATAGTCAGTTTTCCGTCGTACTCTGATGATGATCATAGAAGGTCGAAGCGCGTCAGTGCGTTGCGGCTGCCGGTAGTTTTGTTATGTTGTTCGACAACTGGTCAACGACAATGGGATTGCTGTTTACTTCAAGCTCGCAAACTTGATTTAAAGAATTACGATAGATGTTGGTGCTACCATTGACAATATAACCAACTAGGATCCGACGGAATTCAAACAACAAACTAGTGGATATTGTCACACAAGTTAATCAGATTTAGCGCGTCTTCTTTAGGAGATATAGATGATACAATTAGTTGAGCAGGTAATCAAAAAAATATCGATTTCAATTATCCCTACACAAATTGGATGAAATAGCAGTAGCAAAGTATTTATGTTTGTATGTTTTTGGAATAATACCTAATGATATGCGGCTGCGTCAATCTGCAGTTCTATTAGTTGGAATAGAAAAAGGACACACAAGTTAAACAAATAAATGCTCAATATAACATATCTAATTCTCTTTGACAAAAATGTAGAAAGTCAACGCGTTACGTGAATTAATTTTCTTTGGGAATTTTTTCGTATCTTAAACTCTCTTCTGGAAGAAAGTCGGTTCAGTAGTTGGTAAATTCTAATTTAACTTCCCCCATTATGAGCAACACATTCATTGATATCAAATAATTTAAAGTTTATTGCTCGAATTATCGTGCATGAATTTAGACATGACAAATAAATTAACTAAACAATCATTGGTTGAGCAGGCGGTGGTAGCATTTTTTCAAATCAAGTTTGCGAATTTGAAGGCATCCATCCCGTTGTATTTAACCACTCGTCGAAAAACATAACAAAATTAGCGGCAAACTGGTTAGGCAGGACCAAACCGCAATGCACATATATAGAGAACAAAAGAAAATATGCGACTCACAACTCTATGGGTCTCGCGTGCATTGTACTTGAATGGAAATGTCGGCTGCACCATTTCTATGCAGTCACGAAAATATTTTTCCAGCTTTCGCCACAAATATATAGGTAACACAATAAACGTTAATTGATTGCGCGGGTGGTGTTAACAATTCTTTAAATCAAGATTGCAAGCACCAATCCCATTGTTGTCAACCAATCGTCGGACGACATAGCTAAACTATCGTCAGCCACACGTACTATATATATGTGTGTGTGACAGTAGCAGCAAAAACGTTAATGTTCATGACTTATAGAAATTTTGCAAGTACAATGCATGTGAGACTACTAGATGTCAGAGTCGCATATCTAATTTTGAATTACAAATATATAGGCATTGCGATTTGCTCCTCGTTAGTCAGTTTGCTGTCGTACTCTGATGATCATCAGGGAAGTCGCAACGCGTCAGTACGTGTGATTGACGGTGTTTATGCTATGTTATGGGATAAACGTTTACTTAAAGCTCAAAAACTTCATTTGAAGAAATAAATTAATTTATCATCAATAAACCGTGGATTTTAGTCATTGGCCTCTGATTATTCTGGCGAGAAATTTTCACGTGTTGTAAATTTTTGTTTCCCCGTAATCCAATTTCTCTTCTACTCTTTAACTCAAGTATGCCAGCTTGGGATAAACAACAATCCAATAATGAAAAAATTTCGCAAAAATTGCAATAACCGCTAATCACAAATTCATTTGGAAATAATATAAGCATTCAACACTACAATTCGCACACCCTGTGTTGTTCCCGAGACGACAGAATAAAATTGAGGAATAAAACGTAATGAAAGACGACACCCAGTGAAAAAACATTCCTACACGTAACAGCCAACATGTAAACAGTTGGTTAACTCTCAATCCATCCATATAAGATTGACCAGATCTCAGACATCAGTTTGCAAAACGACGAGAAAGGCCCCTACACGCAAACAGATACATGCGCATAAACACTTACTAATCAGCCAAATCAAGAATGAATTAAAATCGAGTTGCCACCTGCATATAAAAATGAAAACCCATGATGTATATGAATGTAAGATTGTAAAGTGATGTGTTGTACTCTAAAAAAAATAAATAAATGGCCATTATCAACTTTAAACGAACATTGGTTGCGCAGGCGGTGATAACACTTATTATAATCAAGGTTTCGGCCTTAATATAAACACCTGACCCATTAAATACTTACATATGTAAGTATAAACTAAGAATTGTATAGTGTGGAAAAGGCAATTCATCCAGTAGACAGGTTTCGTCCTTATTGGGAACTCATCATGTACTGGTCAGAATTTGCCGCGGACAGGGCTCGAATTAATTAATGGGTCAGGTGTTTATATCAAGACCGCAACCTTATACACTTTGTGATGAATGTCTTTTCTTCTTAATGAGCAATATACAGTGTAATATATATGTATATATATATATATATATATATATATATATATATATATATATATAATTTTTGGGAACAAAGACATTTGTTTTGAGGCTCATGTAGTATTTTTGATAACTACTCAATATATAATTTATCTTGGAACTGATTACTGTCTTGCTTCATAGTGACAGGCAGCAAATAGCGCCCTACAGGGGTTATAAAAATTAAGATAAGCATTATTCTAAAACGTTAAAATTATAATTTTACTTCATGAAAAATTAATTTATGTGGTTTATTAATTATAAACTATAAAGGAACTGACGTTAACCAAAAGAATATTGCACGTATATAGCGTTCCACTTGCACCAATTTTCTGTGCATAAACATATAAAATCTGGGTCCCATTACCATTAGATACAAGTCACTGAAATTTTTCAAAATCTTCTTTAATTCTAAAACGTTGCTTTAATGAAAATTGAATGTTTTATTTGTCAATGAAGCAGTCACTCATTTTATGTTTTAACTTGCATTTGAATATATTGTGCTTCAAAATTTAATGACAATTCTTTTGAAAATAAAATTGTGCCGATACGTTAGGTTTTTCAGATTGTAATTATGATGCATTTTTTGCAGAGTTTAAGAATTTTCAGAGACAGGTGATAACAATTATTATGCTCAAGGTCGCGGTCTTGATATAAGCACCTGACCTATTTATTAGTTAGTGCGGCAGGGTGGCTCAGTGGTTAGAGCACAAGATTCCGAAGCAGACGTGCCCAGATTCGAGCCCGGTCCATGGCAATTTCTGGCCAGTGCATGATGAGTTCCTAATAGGGACAAAACCGCTCTACTGGACGAATTGCCTTTTTTACACCATACAATTCTTAGTGTATACTGACATATGTAAGTAATTAATGGGTCAGGCGCTCAGATCAAGACCGCAACCTTGATTATAATAACAGGTGATGAACGTACTGTCTAATCTCAGAGAAATAATTCAGAACCATATTATGAAGGGCTTTGGCCCGCAATTGCATTGTCCGCACATCCCGTTCCCCTTCCACCATCAAATAAAGCGCACTGTCACGGCAATTCATAAGTGTCGTTCATTAATAGGCAGGTGTCCCCAGGGGCCAGTTGTAATAATTTATGTACTAATCATTTTATATGGGGACACAGAACTAAACCTTACTCGAGAACGTGTCAAGATGGTACCGTGAGTAAATTTCCACCGTGGCCGAAAGGCAGTTTATCCAAGAAACCCGCGTCGTCAATGGTTGCTACAGTTTCTCTCTTGCGGGTTGCGTTTGCGATTGATACAGGTACTTCAAAATCGTTAGTAGCTCAAAATTACCTAGTAACCTGCAGCACCGATGTACCGCCAAAGGCCAGTCAATAAAAAGGGTAGAAAAATTGTGGTTTCACTATGTCCACGTCGTATATTCACCTGGACTTCTGTCCTAACAGATGTGCATCATTGTATTTTAGACATTTCAAATTATGGACTAATAAATGATATAACGAAAGGCACCTTGCTAGACCCAGTTTAAAACTTATGTATACGTACAATTGTTTTAAAATACGATCACTCAAGCGTAATGACCAATTCGAATCCGCTCACCAATGAGTACGTGAGATCGTCGACAGTTATAGGAAATTCACGAATACCAAAATATCCGACCCCACCAGTCTAGCTAGATTAACTATGCCGACGCATATAGCAAATAGAGGCCCACCAGTCTTTGCCGGAGCTCGACCCCTGGATTATAAAAAGTTGCAGGCTTCCAAGACCATATTAGATCATATGCTGGATGACGGTATTATTCGTTCTAGCTCCAGTCCAAGGGCATTGCCGCTTCATATGCAAGCCAAGTAACATTTTTGTAATTGGTGAATATCGAGCCCGAAACAAAATTACAATTGCAGATCTTTATCAGATAACTAATGCTCAACGCAAATGGTTTAGTTCTTGATCTTAAATCATCTCACTATCAGATTCCTCTTCGTGAAAAACACAGCGAAAACAGCTGTCATTTCCACCTTTTGGCTATTTTAATATACACGTATGCATTTTCGTCTGTGCAATGCATTACACACAATTCAAAGTTTCACGAATGAAGAATTATAAAAACATCTATGTATTTATTCTTACGTGGATGATCATAACCTCTGAGGAATTTGAACAGCATTTATCACACATAAAAAAGACTCTCGCTCGCATTTATATATTTGGTCTCGTGTTGTAAACGGAAAAATGCGTATGAGCACAAAAGAAAGTGAAACTCCTGTGGTAATTGAGCAGGCATGGTATTGTAAATACTCTAGAGGATCAGGGCTATCATAAAATTTTTCGCGCCGCTAAATATAGATGAACTGCATCGTTTTCTTGGCAAGTGTAATTATTACGACGCAATTATTATGACGCAACCACAGCTGCCAAGATATATCCAAGGGCTGAAGTCGCTCAAGTCGAAACTCGCGTCTGCGCTTGGACGCCACCGGCCAGCTAAATTTTGAACAAAAGGTCTACTTACGCGGCATACAAAACTTCATGTTATTCAGACGAAAGAACCCTTTAAAATTTCCACCGACGCATCCGATGAAACCCTGGGCGATACACCAGAACAAGAAAACAATGGTGAGATGCACCACAATTGCAGGTTATTACAGAAGGTTGAAAGCCACCGAAAAGAAATACTGTGTAATATAAAGAGTATTATTAACTCGTTATGACTAGTCTCCACTTTGAAAGATATCTCTAATGTTACCGCTTTGAAGTGAAGATCGACAACGCGTCGTTAGGAGGATTTACAGAAGGATTCACAAAACTATCCGTAGTGTAATTCGGAAAATGATCTGCATGAGTGAGTTCATCTTTAATATAAATCAATAGTCCATTATAATGCCAAACTGTCGCTATGAAAAGACACTCAAACGAAAAAACACAGACGAAGAACTGACATAATGTAGACACAGGTACTCCGACCATTTTAATAATTTCAAGCTTGTCGATGCGGAGGTCATCGCATATTGAAGGAGAGTTGGTTAACAAAATTTGCCTCCCACCAGTGTCGCCGCCCACTATTAGATGAATATATCAATTAGAGTCATCCCGGTGTGGATTACACAAGAATGTTGTTACACGTACGCTTCTTTTGGCCGACGATTCAACGAGATATTACCGAATGGGCCTTGTCATCTCTCGTAAATCATTCGTCATAATCAATCAGAATTTAGCCGTTTCGAGCTGCTCAGCACTGATTCAAGGTTTATAAATTTTTAAATTACTGCCCTCATCCAAGTACTTGGCTTCCGTTATTGCATGACCACAATTGATCGACATACAGGATGGCTTGAAGTAATACTACCAACTGTCCAAGATATGAAGACCATTAGATATGCGCTCTTGCTACACTGCGTGGCAAGATTTGTGGTACTTGATGCAATAGCAGCTAATCGAGGTGACAATTTAATGACACACATCTTCAAAGATAGTTGACATTTCCTGAGTTCAATCCTCAGTGCAAGGGTCCGTTGGAACGCATACATCGCAGAAAAAGGCGGAGCTAGGTGCGTTTCGCGAACAGTTCGATTGGCTTACCGCACACCCAATATTATAATTTGGTATGCGATCAAGGAATCGCGATAGCTTAATGAGATCTGTTGAACAGGTCACAGTTAGTGATGAGCCACCGCCATCTACCAGTTAATGTTTCGAAGGCTTTAGAAATGCAAACAAGCCTGTCACAATCGACGCTGTTTAGTCGATATTCAAGGCAAAATATGCAGGACTCCATTTAATAATAAATCGCGGTCCGATGTTCTTTGTGAACGATTATAGCGGATATCATTAGCCGGCGTCCATTAATCGATTAAAGTCTGCATTCGTGTTCTGGATTCAGCCATCAATTATAACGTGATGTGGTAACGATCATATACAAGTGACATTATTTTGTAACAGTTAACGAGTACACCGGAGCATATTGAAGAAACGGGAACAAATCCACCCATGAGTTCGATGTAAACCTACATGACATGAATATTGGCGCCCAACTTTGGAGTCACTTTTATTCCAGCAAGTGCAGAACAATATGTTCAGTGTAACAGTCGTTTTTATTGGTGCTCATAATGATAAAGTAAGAATAGTCTTCATTTTTCTAAAGCAGCCTTTTTCGTGTTTGATTCTTCACTTCTACCCGTTAACTAATTTTGACTCGGTACGAGCATGGTTCATATTGAAAATTTTGTAGTTCTTGCGGAACAGAGACTATTTTTTGGCTCATAGGATGTTTTGGATAATTATTCCGTAAAAATAGTAAAATATTGCGTAATAATATCCAAAGTAATTAATTTATCCTGAAATTGATTACTGTTATATTGTGTATTAATTAAATTTGGCGAGCAGTTTATATATATATATATATATATATATATATATATATATATATATATATATATATATATATGGCCACTATAATGAAAATTGATGAACTGCTCAATTCTGCACAAGGTAATGCCAAAAAATTACGAAGTTGTTTATATGATACACCAAGATTCCGTCCTAAACAATCAAAATGTAAGGACACAAAACAATCCGCCGACATATTGTGTAAATTAAATTCAATTCAATTTAAGCGGCACCAATGAGAAACAAGCGAAATTTGCCTTTAACCAATGGTGTGCGAGCAGTCAAACTAGGCCTATTTAAGCACGGAGAATTTACCATGCAAGTCAGTTGTCGCGTTTGCTTTCGTTTGTGCGTTACGTGCGCGTGCTGTCTGCTATCGTCAACTACGCTGATTTTTGGGCTTGTTTCTCAAACATTGGTCATTTCAGTCACGCCAATCTTGTTGCTGTACAACTAGTGAAACGGAGCAAAATCTACAGTTGATCCCTTCAGCTCGCCAGTTACTGCAGAACTTCAACGAGATTACTCAGCTACTCACTCACAACTGATGTCAACGCTACAACAAAAGGAACAACAACCCAAGTCAACCAGAGCTGGTCTCAAGCGTCTAGGAGAACTTATAGACACTGCTACACTAACTGAATTTTTGGGCATTTGCCGGAGAAAACAATACCGGCCCTAATAAGGGCCCCCAACAGTACTAACTCAGCCATCCTTGGCTCCTTACTGACTTTGTAACGTCGTTCGGCATTTACTTGAAGCTGGGGCGTTTCAAAAAACTTGAGCTAGCATGATATTTTAATTGACTCGCCACGAATCACACAACCCAAAAATAAATTACTAGCATCCAGATAAGCACGAACACCCTGTAGACAATCGCAAACAATTCGAGCGCATTGGCAACAAAATTAAAAAAACAGCTGAGCAAACAACATAAACATTATTACCACTGGCAAAAATTGTACAGTTAAATAAACTCGAGCAATGCTGCAATCAGTTGATCCTGCACGGTTAAAAAGTGGACAAAGTGAAATTCAAGAACGAGCCTAAACGAAAGACAAAGTACAGGAAACAAATTCATACCCGAAATAGCCAACAAATCGAACAACTGGTGGAATCTCAAAAAATCAGTACGATAAATTAAACATCAATTTTTAAAACAATGAAAACGACTTCTACACGCACACGGACCCTCACGAATGTGCACTAACAAACCAATTCGCAATAACCACCAGGATATATATATATATATATATATATATATACATATATATATATATATATATGTTTATATATATATATATATATACGGTTGGTTCATCAGGAAACATCTGATTCATTGTTAAAAATGGCACGCAATGCATATATATATATATACGGTTGGTTCATCAGGAAACATCTGATTCATTGTTAAAAATGGCACGCAATGCATGTACCTAATGGGTCAGGTGTTTATATCAAGATCGCAATCTTGATTAAAAGTAGATATTATCACCGTTTCAATACAACAACATCATGTAATGTGATGCCTGTTATCTAATAGAATATTGGGGAAGATTAGTTGGAAATTTAGGGCTTAAGCAATGCTATACAGGCTTTACCTAAAGGAAATTCTAACCGAGAAACATTAGTTAGTATATAACTGAACATTGTGTGTAATTTGCGGCAGGGTGGCTCAGTGGTAAGAGCACCAGATTATGAAGCAGACGTTCCCAGGTTCGAGCCCTGTCCGCGGCAAATTCTGGACAATCCATGAGTTTCCAATAGGGACGAAACCGGTCTAGTAGATGAATTTCCTTTTACACACTATACAATACTTAGTCTATAATGGCCAATGCAGGTACATAAAGTGTCAGGTTTTTATATCAAGATAGTAAACATGATTAAAGTAATTTTTATCGCCAACAGCGCGATCAATATTCGTTTAATGAGCCTAGTTCACATTGTTCAGGCGTATAGTTCGTGTTATATTGTGCAGCAAATAATTTAGTAAAATTGTCTTAATATTTTACAATTAATACAAGAAATATTACGATTAACATGCATTCACCTACCGCAGGCCTGATTCATTCTGCCAAAATAATTTAAATCAGAAAATATTGAAGAATATGATATTGCGCCTAGTAGATATGATGAGAAGCAAAAGCACTGTCGTCATTATCTGATAACTAAATTCAATCAAGCAACATACTTGCAGTTATAAATCGGTCTTTTCGCAAGGAAACGTAGTAACAACTCCTCGACGGTAATTTGATATAAGAGGTTAGGTAGCCATGCAGTGTTAAAATTCAATGCACAGGGAAAAAACGAAACCGTGCCCTTACAACGAAATGAGGAAGGTCATGAAAAATGGAAAATTAAAAAAATACCACAGCAAAACGCAAGAAACACGAAAAATAACAGTTCAAAACAAAATTTAAAAAAAAAACAAATTTTCAAACAGTAAACTTTATTACAAATTAAGGAGTAGAAAACAAACAAAAATATCAACGAATTAACACCGCACTGCAATAGGGCGCGAGGATTAATAAATTTAGTGTCGCCTTGACAGAAAAAACAGCGGCGCTTGAGAGTAAATCTTAGAGAAGATTATTGAAGGCATTCATACGGAGGGGAAATTTTCAAAAATTCATATTTAAACGGCAATCAACTTGACCGCATTCGTCCGATGGAAGATAACACTCTATGATTTAAGGCATATGATGTTGTAGGAACTCATTATCTGTATTAACCTACCTTGGCTGTGATATATTGGGAAACAGAACCACCCTAGCAAGCCAAAAATACTATGGCAATGATGAGCTACCTCCGATGCAGCAACCTAAACTAAGCGCAATAAAATAAATATATACAAAATAGATGTTTAGAACTTATAGTATCATACACACACACACACACACACACAGACATACAGTCAGAAAAGAAGCAGCCAATTTTCTGTATGAAAACGATCGCCGTAGCCATGTCAAAGTTAAGAGTTCCGGTAAAATTATAAATTTAAACACAAAGGCGCTTGCTGTGTGCAAATCAAATATTATGTGCTATCTACTACCTGAGGTGTTCTAGAATATCAATCGGTTTTATGTTTTATATATGTTTATATTAGGCCAAAAGTGAAATTGATCACGGTAAGAACTGAATTGACAATTTATCCAATATTTTTATTGCCCGTCAGTGTTTAGTAGCTATTCAATTAATAGTTCAGGAGCAATTTATGACATAATACGTACTCGGTAATAATTAGTTAAATATACAATAGCAAAATGGCGCACAATTCATGCTTCTGAATTTGATAATCTTACATATTATAAAAACTATTTAAAAAATCTACAGAGTTTAATTAATAATTATTTCTATTGTTTTCGAAATCAATTAATACTATCATTCAAGATTTTATGATATTTGTAAACTAAGCCAAGGTTTGAAAGCATTTTCGTGTTTGCCTTGTTCCACATAATAGTCCGAAATTCTAACAGTTTATTCTCGCAATCTTCCAAAAAGTCAAGGTAATTACACAAAATACAAGCAAAAGCACAACAAAATTTTTAAAAAAACAGTCACAGAAAACATGTCAGACTTTGCTGGCCGGCACAGTGGCGTGTAAAATTTCATAAAACGATTAAACAAGACAAAAAACAAGAAAACAGGACAAAGAATTTTTGTAAATTCCATCAAACAAGAACGACAAAGGTAAATATCTTGATTCACTAGAAAAATGTACAATGCATTAGAGTAAGCTAGCAAGAAACTTTTTCAACTTGTAAACGCATTAAAAAAATGCCAATTTAAATAAACAAATATATATATATATATATATATATATATATATATATATATATATATATATATATATATATATATATATATATATATATATATATATAGAAACAAAACGAAAAACATTAAACAATAAAAATAAGCAGATTTAAAGATGGTACCAGTAAACGTTTTGGCACAGATGGGATTTTCTTGTTCAACGTTAAAAAATAAGATCGACCTTAATCTTGTGCTAGCCTAATATAAATAGTAAAATTATTTCGAACAATATTGTGATCAACCTTTCAAAAACTGGCTCAAGGAACCATCGAGTCAGTTTCTAATGCGCCAATAGAGAAAAACTATCCAGCATTGGTATAGCCAACATCTTATAGTTATTTCCAAATAAAACCACTAAAGTAAGGCCAGAGCACAAGATCGACACCGGGAGTCAAAATGAATAATTTGTTATTTTTTAAATAATCTGCTGTGCAAAAACGTTCAGCCACATATATTCAACGCCAATAGTAATAGTAAATAACTAAAGCAAGCGAAATTAGCGCACTATACACAAAAACCTGTGATTTCAGGTATTTAAGAGTTAAGTTACAAAAGACACAGTTAAGCTAAATAAATATGGACATAAAAGTTAATTACCTTATTCTTGTTTTCACAAATGAAGGTTTTTACGTAAAATACACGCATTTCATTCGGATATTTAGGGGACTGCTTCTGGAACCTTTGTAAACGGAAAGCTCATCACAACAAGAAAGTATACAATTATTAAGTCACGTCCGAAACCAGACACTAAAATATTCGCCGAAAAAGCGCGAACAGAAGATTAAAAAGCCAAACTAATAAATTATGAGGTATAATCTGCATACTTGATTCAATAAACTGCATTTTGATAGAGCAGCTGACAAACTACCATGAAATAATGGAGTATTATTATATAATCGATAAACAGCAAGATGAATATTTTCTTAAAAAAATATTTCGACCGCCTTCTTCAATTCGTCCATCCTTATCAGTTTAGCAAAACTCATATATTTTGTTAAACTAGTGAGCATGGAACAGCTGAAGAGGTCTGCCGATAAAGGCAGCTGAAATATATTAAACAAAAAAACTACTGGAAAACTAACTGTGTTTGTCAAAACGCAGATTAGGTTATTTCGATAAGTCTAGTTTCGCAAAAATATTTTACTTTTAAGACGAATACCTTGCTTTATTACTAAGTAGATACAAAGGTACATTTCCTATAACACCACTAACACACACACACTCTCTCTCATATATATATATATATATATATATATATATATATATATAGAGAGAGAGAGAGAGAGAGAGAATGAGAGGGAAAGAGAAAGAGATAGACGGAAAAAACTAGATGAAAATGATCCAGATTTCGAGCTGGCCAAAGACCTCAGTTTATTACCAGCCTTATATTAGACCGAACTCTAGAAATATAATTCGTATAGTTTTCTATATGCCAATAATAATCCATTACGATATAAACCTGAGAAATGGGTCTGTAATAGAGGTAAAAACTTCATTACAAATCACTGATTACCTAATAAACCAACAGTTAAATTGAGTGAGTTTTAAAGCTACTCAACTCTCAGTAACCACTGTTCCGGTCTAAAATCAAACTAAATGTTTAATCAATCAAATATAATCTGAATAATTTGCTAAAGCAAGATGAGAGGATCAAAAAGAATTCCTCCTCGAGAGTAGTACTTTTAGCCATAAATTAAATAACCTCGTCATTTGACAATTCAAAACTTGAAAATAGCACATTATCAGTTTTGAAAGAATTTGTAGATCTAAGTTATCCGTCTATGGAATTACACCTTCAGTCAATTCCGGTTTCCGCATAAAGTTTCAAACACGCATGCGTAAACGTAGATCAACCCACCCCGCACAACAAGCAAAAGCTTCTGTGAGTCAACTGATAGCGAAAATAATGCGTCGAGCCTAAGTACGAATCGTCAACATTCGCATTCAACTCTACTCTTTTTTGCAGTTGGTCGACCCTAAAATGGATAATAATAACAACCATTTGCAGAATCTATTGGAAGACAATAATTATTCTCGAGATTATAAGTGTCATTTAGGACCACCGAAGTGTCGGCCAACTGACACAATCATGAAGAAGGATTGCGAAATAGAAAAACAACACAACATACACAATATCTAAAACACATTTACATAGGGCTTCCATGCTACTAAGATACAAATTATTGACTAATTAGGTACTCACTAAGGCTCATGAATAAAAAACGCCATAAGATGTCCGCGAATACAGAAAATCATAATACAACCAAAACTGGTTTCCTTGCATACAATGAATGGGCGCGGTCCCTTCAATGAAAAGGAAAATTCTTCCTAATTAGTTTCGATACAACCTGGTGAGCCAGAATTTCCTGCTGATTTTGGTAAAAGTTACTTAAAAACTCAAAATTTACAAAAAGAATGGAATCGCAAATTAGTCAACTTATATTATTCTTATCAACTGCCTAGATCGGCTTTGATATTTTTGTGAATATTTTAAAAGAAAAGCAACAATAGAGATAAAAAATAAAATGCTACATAGTAAATTGTCATATTGTCCGAGTTCGCAGAAAACACATTGATCCGTTTCTCCTGTAAAAATGAGATGATGCACACGGATATTTTGGACAAATATGGAAAATTAACAAGACAATGTGATGATCACAGCGCTAAATTTGAAAATTAATGTACAAGAGATAGAGCAATTAAACATGCCAAATACTTCACGAGACCGGGTATTGATTTATTATTTTATCCTTGTTGCTAAGAAAATAACTTTGGTTCCACTTGCCAAATATTGATTTTTTTACATTTCCTGGTCGTATTCTGGGTCCCTTTGTCAACGGAAACTGAGGGCATCACGTGCACAAAAATACATTTAACTGAATTGTGTACAGCTATAGACACACGCACACATATCCATGACGCAGGCTTATCTTGTAAGAAGACAGTTATTGTTACAAGATCTCCAGTAATTATTAATGAGACCGTTTATCAATGTTTAAAACCTGTAATAGTACAGGTGAAATTTCTATGTGGTGTCATGAGGAGCCCGGAAAACAGCCCCGACATGAACGGAATAAAAATACTGAAATTGTAAGAAAAAAATCTCGTTTCGCCAAAGAATCAGTTAACACATCTCAAGAATGTCGTTTTGAAAGAGTACACTACACCGTTTCATCCAAATGGAACACGAAACAAAGCGTGTACATGATAAGAAGCATCCAAACATGTGGAGAATCGCGTATCAAATACTTATAGGAGAAACTTTTAAAGATAAATATTTGGTTGCGGCACTAAGTTGATTTGCGGACATTTTTAAATATGGTACTATGTGCCTTTGCTTTAACTGAATGAATGAAGAATGGCGTTCGCATTTATTGGAGAATTCTTATCCAAAAAAATCCACGTTATACATTTTATGCCAAAATTAAATTTGAGTTATAAAATTTATTGAATAAAAGTTAAAGCATCTATTACTCAAATGAAAGCAGACAAATTTAAACAGTGTTCTCCGAAAGAGAGAGCTCATTACGAGACAGTGACTATGCATCTGTTAAAACCAGTCTACAACAAATTCCCATCAAAGGCAAATGGGGGTTACAAAATTTATATTATAAAAACAATTCTACTCTAGTGCAAAGTTGGTTTCATCACCATAGACCCTGTCCTAACTTTCCCCTGAGTTTTTATAGTTAATGTATGCCAATGATGGCAGACAAAGTTAAATTCAGTCGACACGACTGGCCACATCTAATATATATATATATATATATATATATATATATATATATATATATATATATATATGTGTGTGTGTGTGTTCAGAAATATATATATCGAAAAATGAATCTGAATGAGGTATTTTGTAATATGCATATAAGAATAGATGATCTGTAATGCTAACTCATAAAACGTTAAAACATTGCGGTAACTTTAAACCTAGATGAAGCTGCAATGTCTGACACATTCAATTACCATTTGGAAGTTCTTATTCTAATCGACTCTTCAAATCGAGATTCAAAATTAGCTAGCTATGAAAAATATAATATTTCGCACATTCAAAGCGTTATTAACCAAACGAAAAACATTTATTATAACCATGAAGCAGGATATCAATGCGAGTGAAGCTGGAGGTACGATTGAATCGACAAATTTAAATCGAACCACATTCCGCTTACACATTCATCAATTAATAGCCATCGGTTCAACTTCCGAACCAACGTAGTTAATGAGAAATTCAGACATAGTTCGCTAAACTAATATCAGAACGCAAGTAATATTGATATGTCGTTAAAGCACGGTATTGAAAGCGACTAATGCACTAAAGGTCATTCAAAGCCTTTGACAAAAGGCAGACCAGTACCAACAGTACGCTGGTAATTACGGTAGCGTTGTCCGAAGAAGTTGACCAAAGCTTCCTCTTCCACCAAAACACGGCTACGGAAGAACACAATTGCAGCAACAGGATATGCAACCGCGCACAAAGGATTTCCTAGTAAAATTTGAGTTCCAAGACTCCAGTAGAGCCAGCCAACGTAAGCAGGATGTCGGCACAATGAGTAAACGCCGTGTGTAACCAGGAAATGGCCTTGTCTTGGGTGAAGTTGAACATAATGATTAAAATTGCTATTTGCCGTCAACATTGCCAACTTCCGAAAGACCTCGCCACCAATGCAAATAAAAACACCTGAAACAAAAGAGAAGTTCATGTAGCAGACTTCCGTAGTCATGAAATTTAACAAAGAATTTTATTCTTTAAAAAAAATTTGCGAGCTGAAATTAAACCCTAATCTCATTGTGTTTAACCAGTCGTCGAACAACACAACAGAACTACCGCCAGTCGCACGCACTGCCATGTTTCGACCCTCCATGATACTCATTCGAGTTCGACAGCAAACGGACTAGCGATGATCAAACCACAATGAATATATATATGAACAGAAAAATTAGATATGCGGCTCTCACCTCCATTGTAGTTGACTGTAAATGTCGTCTGCACAATTCCTATGCAGTCACGAACATTAACTGTTTGCATCTTTCGCCACAAATACATATATAGGCAATACAATTTAACAATAATCGATTGCACATGTGGTGGTAACAATTCTTTAAATCAAGTTTGCGAGCTTGAAGTAAACACCAATCCCATTGTATTTAACCAGTCGTCGAACAACATAACAAAACTACCACCAGCTGCAACGCACTGACGCGTTTCGACCTTCTATGATCATCATCAGAGTACGACGGCAAACTGACTATCGAGGATCAAACCGCATTGAATATATATGGAAATCAAATTTAGATATGCGGCTCTCACCTCTAACAGTCTCGCATACGTTGTAATTGACTGGAAATCTCGCCTGCAGAATTTCTATGCATTCACCAACTTTAATTGATTGCAGCTTTCGCCACATATACATATATAAGCTATACAATTTAACAATAATATGATTGCGCGGGTTGTGGTAAACAATGTATTTGCAAATCAAGTTTGGCGAGCCTGAAGTAAACACCAACCCCATTGTATTTAACCTCAGTCGTCGAACAACATAACAAAACTACCGCCAGCGCGCAACGCACCGACGCGTTTCGACCTTCCATGATCATCATCAGAGTACGACGGCAAACTGACTATCGAGGATCAAACCGCATTGAATATATATGGAAATCAAATTTAGATATGCGGCTCTCACCTCTAGCAGTCTTGCATACATTGAACTTGACTGGAAATGTCGGCTGCACAATTTCTATGCAGTCACGAACATTAAATGTTTGCAGCTTTCGCCACATATACATATATAGACAAAACAATTTAACAATAATTGATTGCGCGGGTGGTGGTAACAATGCTTTAAATCAAGTTTGCGAGCTTGAAGTAAACACCAACCCCATTGTATTTAACCAGTCTACGAACAACATAACAAAACTACCGCCAGCCGCAACGCACTGACGCGTTTCGACCTTCCATGATCATCATCAGAGTACGACGGCAAACTGACTATCGAGGATCAAACCGCATTGAATATATATGGAAATCAAATTTAGATATGCGGCTCTCACCTCTAGCAGTCTTGCATACATTGAACTTGACTGGAAATGTCGGCTGCACAATTTCTATGCAGTCACGAACATTAAATGTTTGCAGCTTTCGCCACATATACATATATAGACAAAACAATTTAACAATAATTGATTGCGCGGGTGGTGGTAACAATGCTTTAAATCAAGTTTGCGAGCTTGAAGTAAACACCAATCCCATTGTATTTAACCAGTCGTCGAACAACATAACAAAACTACCGCCAGCCGCAACGCACTGACGCGTTTCGACCTTCCATGATCATCATCAGAGTACGACGGCAAACTGACTATCGAGGATCAAACCGCATTGAATATATATGGAAATCAAATTTAGATATGCGGCTCTCACCTCTAGCAGTCTTGCATACATTGAACTTGACTGGAAATGTCGGCTGCACAATTTCTATGCAGTCACGAACATTAACTGTTTGCAGCTTTCGCCACATATACATATATAGGCAATACAATTTAACAATAATTGATTGCGCGGGTGGTGGTAACAATGCTTTAAATCAAGTTTGCGAGCTTGAAGTAAACACCAACCCCATTGTATTTAACCAGTCTCGAACAACATAACAAAACTACCGCCAGCCGCAACGCACTGACGCGTTTCGACCTTCCATGATCATCATCAGAGTACGACGGCAAACTGACTATCGAGGATCAAACCGCATTGAATATATATGGAAATCAAATTTAGATATGCGGCTCTCACCTCTAGCAGTCTTGCATACATTGAACTTGACTGGAAATGTCGGCTGCACAATTTCTATGCAGTCACGAACATTAACTGTTTGCAGCTTTCGCCACATATACATATATAGGCAATACAATTTAACAATAATTGATTGCGCGGGTGGTGGTAACAATGCTTTAAATCAAGTTTGCGAGCTTGAAGTAAACACCAACCCCATTGTATTTAACCAGTCTACGAACAACATAACAAAACTACCGCCAGCCGCAACGCACTGACGCGTTTCGACCTTCCATGATCATCATCAGAGTACGACGGCAAACTGACTATCGAGGATCAAACCGCATTGAATATATATGGAAATCAAATTTAGATATGCGGCTCTCACCTCTAGCAGTCTTGCATACATTGAACTTGACTGGAAATGTCGGCTGCACAATTTCTATCCAGTCACGAACATTAACTGTTTGCAGCTTTCGCCACATATACATATATAGACAATACAATTTAACAATAATTGATTGCGCGGGTGGTGGTAACAATTCTTTAAATCAAGTTTGCGAGCTTGAAGTAAACACCAATCCCATTGTATTTAACCAGTCGTCGAACAACATAACAAAACTACCGCCAGCTGCAACGCACTGACGCGTTTCGACCTTCCATGATCATCATCAGAGTACGACGGCAAACTGACTAGCGAGGATCAAACCGCATTGAATATATATGGAAATCAAATTTAGATAAGCAGCTCTCACCTCTAGCAGTCTTGCATACATTGAACTTGACTGGAAATGTTGGCTGCACAATTACTATGCAGTAACAAACATAAGCTTTTGTAGCTTTCGCCACACATATATATATAGACAATACAATTAAACTATAATTGATTGCGCGGGTGGTGGTAACAATTCTTTAAATCAAGTTTGCGAGCTTGAAGTAAACACCAATCCCATTGTATTTAACCAGTCGTCGAACAACATAACAAAACTACCGCCAGCTGCAACGCACTGACGCGTTTCGACCTTCCATGATCATCCTCAGAGTACGACGGCAAATTGACTAGCGAGGATCAAACCGCATTGCATATATATGGAAAGCAAAAATAACAGTTTGAATAAAAGGATTTAGAGAACATTAAAAAACAAATTTGGCTTTCAAAAATTTTCCTATAGAACGAGCAGTTCGCATAAAATCAAAAAAAATATTTTGTCATGCAAGGCAAATGTTCACCCATAAGAAATATAACTAAATTGTCTCTAGGCGCTTCTCTCTCAATCTGATGATGATGCCTTAATGGCCATTTGCGAGACCTACATAATCTGTGAGCTAATTAAAATAAAAGTACACAATTAAATAAATATAGTAAAAAAAAATTCAAATCGAAGAACTATTGAACAATTTATAACGCAATTCCGCCTCCAACACTGATTGTTTGATCTACTTTAATTAAGAAGTAAGTATAATAATAAAAAAATAAACATATACGCATATGATCTCGAAGTTCAGCAAAAGGAACGTAGAAACACATAGCTATGACGATGATTAACTAGGTGGGCAATCCGCTCTTTATCTTCCCTATTATGCGCTGATTTAGCCGGGTAGTGAACTCTGTCTAGCAGCTCTATTAAAACAAATACATGTACATTAAAGAGTTCACTTCATATGACTGTATTGTGAGTTGCACAAATACTGCATGGCAAAAGTCAAAATATAATTGCAATCTCACATTTTATTTTATCATAGCCTGTTGGGATTTACTCTATTCGCAGACAACTATGAAAACGTTTACTCTAGTACTTGCGTTCCAAATTGAAAATTTTTATAGACGGCACTGATTTTAAGTCCAGACATCTAATTAATTCAAATCATAAAAAGAATACTTTTCATATTGAGAGATAAATACGCATTTACTTAATGCTATATAAAAAACTTAATTGCACTCCATCGTATTCAAGTAAAATCAGTAAAAGTTTGCTTACCGGATAATTTCAATGCAGCCTTGAGCGCAAGCCGTATGAAGAGGTGTCCATGTATCGTCATCCACCACGTTTATATCTGCTTTTCCCTCTTCTACTAACAGTTTAACTGCTGAAATATTTTCATCAAGACAAGCCTGGTGAAGTGGAGTTAGACCTGAAAAAGAGCATATTTGTTTTTTCTTAGTGTTAAGATTCAAAACGCCGTAATCTAACTTGTTATGCACGAATATCATTGGTTTTTGTGATAAAAATGTAATTATTGATTAGTTTCAAAGTTGATTATTCGGTAATGATATATTGCATACTAAACAGGCTTAATTTGAAATCAACTCATTTATAATAAGAGAACTCTAGTTCAACTGTATCACACTTTTAAACCGGCGGGACATTAAATATTAAATTGTTAAATTAATAAAATTTTTCACCTCAATAAACAAAAATGTTTTAATTTATTAATGAAAACTTATAGCGTAAATAATTTTAGCTCAAAAACAATTTAACTGAACACAAAATGTAGTACATTTTAAAATATAAATTATGAAATAAATAAAGATAAGATATATGAAATACACAAATCTGTATACAAAAAAATAAATTAGAAAAAGATAAATCGAATTTTAATTTGGCTGAACTTTACCTACATTTGTTCATTTTGTAGCACTTCATATTTTCAGGTCAGTACATTTTCTTACTATAATCAATTATATAAACACCTGGCCCTTTAATTAATTACATATATCATTATAAGCTAAGAATTTTAAAGGTAAGAAAAGGCAATTCATCCAGTAGACCGGTTTTGTCCTTATTGGGAACTCATCACATACTGGCCAGAATTTGCCGCGGACAGTACTTGATGTTGTTTGTCTTTGCACTTACACGGTTAGAATAGCACTTTAGCTCTTTGTCGCAAAGTGACCTTTAAAGGCAACTTTTAAGCTGTTAATAAAATGAAATAAATTTATATAATATCTTTAGACTATGGAAATTTTATACATTAGCGTTAATAATTAGGTTGCAATAATTAACGCAAACTTTGTTGGTTTATAATATTTTGAGTTCGGCTTAAACAATAATTTTACTATTAATATAAATAGAAAGATTGATAATATCATTAAAAATATTAATATAAGTTATTGTTCTAGGCTGATACTATGGAATGTAGAATAAGAATGCTAATTAACGCGTTCTTAAAAGGTCTCGGAAAAACGTACGCAGAAGAGGTAAAGAATGTGATATTAACGAAAAACGTATTAGACAAAGGGAAAACTTTTTTTAATTCGGAGATTTTGTCGAAATGGCAACTGATTTATTAATATTTCTAGCCTAGTACTGATATTTGAATCAAGAATGATGCGATATTTACACGGATTAAACAGGTACGGTTTTATTCATGTAGGTAATATTTTTTTGCTTTTCTTGAATTATTTGTTTATTTTGAATTTTGAACACAGATGAATTCCTGAATATCTTTTATATATATATATATATATATATATATATATATATATATGATTAAAAACTTAAAATTACATTCAGCAGCAATGGAACTGTAAACTTTAACGGTTTCGTGAATATTAGGCACTCATCAAGTACTTGCCAGAATTTCCGAGACCGGATCCTCGAACCTGTGGCGCATTTTCTTCGAAGTCATGTAGCTGATCTTTACAATTTCTGTCAAAAATTTGCTTTATGAGTGCACTGTAATTATTAAATGGTCTACTTAATACATTCATTACCAATGTATACGTCCGGCTATAATTTTATCAATTTCTCATTTTTGCAATGTGTATATTCACTATTTTGAAGGATCACAAAGCCACCATTTGGAAATATTAGTAGAAAAAGACTAATAAATAGAATCCAAATTTAATGAGAACTTAGATCATAAGCAACAATTAATATATAATTAAACTTACAGCATGTTTTGCTCGCTTGGGTTGCGCAATGACTCAACGAGAAATATGGAGTAAATTTGCCTTTTGAGCCTCGGTCTCAGTAATAACGTTATATTTTTTCCTGATTTTGCTGAAAAATATATACTGATCAGTCTATTTTTAATAATGTTTTACCTAACGAAGCATTATCGAATAAAACATAGTCAAGTTATGATTAGTTGTTATAAAGCAAATCTTAACAAAGAAGTAAAAGTGAAAAAGTAAAGACATAGGATGAAGTTTTTACTTACGTTTCCTGAGTCATAACTGGTGAATGTCTTTTAATTCGTGTCAAGATTGAGGTGCTTTTGTTTCCCAACTTCGCCATTCCTTGATTCGTTAAAATACAGTACTTTGATAAGTAAGATAACAAATTGCGTATTGGTCTGTTCTAAATTTTATAATTTATGGAGAAAAGTAAAATAATGAGACTAAATCAATTGCTTGCGTCACTTCCAGTTCAAGCTCAATACAATAGCGCCAGTCACGGTAGTTTTGTTACCTTGTTCGAGGACTCGTCAAATACAATGGGATTGGTCTTTTGCTTTATTGTTCAAATGTTTAAACACAATGGGATAGGTGTACATGTCAGGCTCGAAAATTTGATTTAAATAATTTTTATCACCACACATGCAATCAATGATTGTTAAAGTAAAGTGGTATTAAATAATGAAGTGATTATAATTAGAAAAACTTACCATTCAATATGTCTAATTTGTTTAAATTTTTTAATTTCTCATTTATTTAATTTGAAGCGGATAAACGGAAGAAAAATAGTTCTGTCTTTTAGAATTATGTATGCTTGTGCTGCTAATGAATGAAAAACAATATGTTATTTACACAAATTTTATATTAGGTTCTTGTTCTTATCCAGTATTATATTCAAATGAAGCGATTTTAGATGTCAATTAATATATATTCCCATCGAAGATACAAAATTTAAGGTCAAGAGGAGAAAAATTTCCAACAAATATAAATCATGCAAGTATGTATTAGGTGTTGCGAATCTAATAACAAATAAGTTCAGTTGTGACCAGAAGGATAAGCCAAAGGCAGCATGAACAGAAAGTATAATCTCATGCACATTCATTTCATGCTTACTGGTGACTCATCAGTAGGAGCCGGTATTACGCCCTTTAACCACTATATATTTGGGTGAGGGCGCTAAAACCAAATTACAAATTACCATTATATTTTCCAAAACATAAACACAGTTTAAATCTTAAGTTGTTTTCTACTTGGAAATCAAATACACGAAAATAAATCGAAACGAAACTTAACTGATATATTCTATTTCATGTGATCGGACAACTCTACACTAACACACACACCAACCCACATAAGCACTAAATAAATAATTGCTTACAACTATTAATTTAGCTAGGATGCTTATTGCGTTTAGGTATGCTTGTGTTTAACTGAATGTGTAATGACGTATATCCTTTTAATCTTTAGTGTGAAAACATGATTTCTTTCGCAAAACCGCTATCAAATCAAGCAAGGTTATAAAGTAAGAAAATATGCTTATCCTGCTTAGTTGAAGTCGAAATAATTTTATCAATGTAAAGCCATGCTTTTTGTACTGCAATACTTCATAACAAGCAATCACGCGAGGCTGGTAACAACGCTTGATTTATCTTGCATAAATCGCTAAAGAAGACTTCGTAGCATAAATTCACTTAAAGCGTTAGCGTGTTCTTCTAATCCGACATATATCGTAATTTAACCCTTAATTTACTTAGCATAAATGATAAATGTTTGAATATTTCACTGAATACATTTAAAGTTATACACACAAATATAAACACGTACGAATATAAGGAAACGAATCTTTTCATGTAAAAAATGCCACACGCCAACAAAAACTTTTCACGTTTCATTAAATCAAAATATGCGAGCATGTCTTCATATTTGGGGGATATTTCTATTAATAACTAATGTCCAGAACAGTGCAAACAGAAACAATTCCTTCTTAAACTGGCATTACGATAAGGCTTTTCTAGTTCACTGCGAAAAGGTGTTAATGTCTGTTTCTTCAATTTTAAAGTTTTAGACTAATATCATTATTATGTACTGCACCAATAAACGATCTGCTATTTTCTTAGCTTTAAGCCAAATTAAGCCTATTTTTTGTTTCTGCAATAGAATTATTTTGATAGTTGGAACAAAAAGTGCTTCTATCATTTGGCAGCGCATTTAAAAAAGAATCTTACCTGGGAATAGATACTTAACGTGTATAAAACTATATATATATATATATATATATATATATATATATATATATATATATATATATATATGAATATATATATATATATGTGTGTAAGTAATAATCATTGTAAGATATAACATAGCAGTGAAATGCAAATAATCTAGTAGACGAATTGCAGCCACATTGGATATTCATCTAATTTTGGCCAGAATTACGTCCCCGGGTCTCCAATTGCCACGCATTTCCTTTAATGTCATGCAACTTATGCAGTGCTTCAACTAAGGCGAGCAGGTTTCAGTTATATGACATCTGTTCTTAATTTAACAGATGGGTTGATCGCTATTTAGACCTTTAAGTCGAAAGCGATGCCAAAAAGAATCCATTTGAAGAAAAACTAGTCAAAGAATATAAGTTGATTTGAGTTGAGAGATGTATCTTAAGCGTAGTATGAAGTCGCGCAGTAGATGGATGGCAAGGCAGAATTATTTGCACCCAGGATCAAGTCCCGACTGCTGCAATAATGAAACGTTCTTGAAGATTGGCCAATAGGGTCAAAACCGTTTCAGGGGATGAATTTCATTTGCTATCTTATGCGATGTTTAGTTTATGTTAACGAAATATGAAAAATTATAAACGGATGAGCGCACATAATTTGAGCATAAACTAGAGAAATACATGTGCATGTGTGTGTGAGTGTGTGATTCCGAATGAGCGTGCCCTCGAATTTGTGCTTCCCGCTTCTCCACGGTTCATGCCTAATGTCTGTATTTTATCCAACGTAATCTCTCTTATTTTTCAAAATTAACTGCGTAAAAACCGCAAATAAAATAGAATATTTCCAGTATATTATAATTCAATATCACTTTTCATAAACAATGGATAATGATAGATCTTCGCACGTAAACATGAATACCAATATTGAACCATTTAAAGGTAAGCAAGAATAATATTAGGAAGACCACTGGGCATATGGTGGTAAGTTTTATAATCCAGTAGTAGGGATTTTAGGCTGATAATCGCATTTCTCAGTGATTTGTTCCGGAGCAAATGTATGTTAGAGCACAACGTGACAACAGTTTGCGGTAGAATTATATACTACATCGTATTTATTAAAATGCAGATACACATGTTATTTTGATGATGGCTATATTCCAGAAAATGCCGCCAGAAAAAATCACTTCAACTCGCTTTTCGTTAGGCTGGCAATTTATTTGACCAAGAGCTACGTAGATATGTATATTGATACATTTTATTGAATTTATAGTTTGCGTCTCGAAAGGTTTTGTTGAAGCTGTGAGACTCTTGGCTAAATGTATATGATAGCTTGTCAAGAAACTACAAGCCATTACAGAAAAATCCCGCCAGAGTTTTTAATTTCCACTGAGAAGTTTGACTTAGTTGAAGGAAAAAATTAGTCTTTCAAATAGTTTCCTTATTTATACAATGCGGAGTATTATGAAATGAAATTATATTTTCATCGATAAACGTGCGCTCTCTCTCTCAATATATATATATTGAATTGAAATTTGAGGGCAGCCTATTGATAATGTATATTTTGTCAGTATGACGTTAACATTATACAAGTTAGCAAAAGCAATTCATCAAATAGACGTGTTCTATCCTTATATGGAACCCGTAAAATACTTGCCCAAAAATTGCTGCAACCGGAACTCGAACTGGTGCCGCCCTTTCACACACAAAATTCAATTTTCATTCGTATGTCAAAATATGCTTCTGGTTACCATTTGCTTCAGATTGAACTATTTAGTTTCTGTTTAGACCTAGAGCTCCAGCTAACTACCTCCAATCAGTCGTTAAAGAATTTGCAAAACACCATATGGTGGAGTTATATTTATTTGAATTTTAACAGCAGGAATTTGATTGTATGCATGTTATCAGTACAAACTAACAATTGCATATGGTAGCAAATGCATTTAATCCCATAGACTAGCTTTGCTTTTATTGTAGACATGTCTAGTACTTCTCAATAATTGCTTCTGACTCTATTACCTCATTCCACTGCGCCAACCCTAATCATGTATCGACTAATTTTTCTGATTAGCTTTTCTTTCAAATAGAACCCATATACATAATTTTTTCAAAATGTCTGTGTTGGCGGTATAAGTAAAAAATGGCACATAAAAGCTAATACAATAAATTAGCTTGACCAGCTTCGACATTAATGAAATTGTGAATCTTCAAAAAATATCTGATTGCAATTTATGAAATGACAGCCGCGTTATTTTGCAGTCAGTACAAGACGAAGCAGATGTAGGTTATGTTGTACATGAAAAATATCTCGTTCGTAAATATCTGTAGAAATTGAAATTTGTTAATAAATTCTTCAAATTTAGACTAAATTTACATTAAGATAAAATAGATGTTATTGAATTTGAATTTTATTTGTATTTATTGTAAATAAAGATTAAAATCTAGAAGAAAGGCAATTGGAAATGGCTAGGGGAAAGATGAAAGAGATCAATGTTGTTCTCTAAATTGTACACGTTTGAATTTAAATGCTTAGATGATTTCATTGGAACGACTAGAAGTAAAGAAATTAAAAATGTTAGACAGATACACGAGGTGAAACTAGTAAACTTGGGAATATAGGCCTTCAATTAATGATTTAATTTGCGCTATGATTACTAAACTGGTGGTTAACATTTGATCAATTGAAGGAAAATATAATTTTAAAACAATACTCAAGTTTAGACTTAACTAATTAATTCCTGTGGAATAGCTGCCTAATAATGAAATTAACTCGAATACCTAGGTCCTTCCAGATAAATAAAGATTTAAATATGAAATAGATTTCGCCAGAATGGTGTTAGAACATAGGGAGGAAAGATGCAAGCCGAATTAAAAATTGAAATGTTTAAGAGTAGAGTTAGTATCCAACAGGGTAATATGTCTATAGTTGGATAAAGGTAGAACAGCGGTGATTATGAACTGGTCAGATCATAATGATAAAAAGTATGATTAATAAAATAACGATGACGTTAGTACGAAAATAAAAATTGACCCCAGGGATATATAACAAGGAGAGGTCAGCAGTACAATAAATCAAATGATTGGTTTTGATGATAACGAGAATATTCTGCAATGCCGCGTTTTGCGTACGCGGGTTGTAGCTTTATACCAACTGTTTCACAAAGATCGGATTGATCCCAATTTCCCTTTTCGTACCTGTTTTGTCTATCGATCGGGCTGTATGTATATTCGTCCCTTTCTTCCGAAGGCATCAACATCATTCATACTTACCGTTGGAAATGTGATATCTATCCCATCTTTGCTTACTGGCTACGTTTCGGAACGTGCTTTCACGTTCCATCATCAGGGCAATAGTCACATATATACAAAAGAATAGTCACAATAACAGATTTAAGCATTGCGGTAACCTCGTTCACGAAACCGTCCTATTTATATTTTATTTTTTGACTCACCAATTGTTTTAAATCATAGAATTTGTCTCAGAAACTAAACTCAATCTCTGCATATGCCGAGCGAACATGCAAGAAACCTCACTCCAGACAACTAAAATCTATATATATATATATATATATATATATATATATATATATCCATGATATCTATCTGCATTTCCAATGGAAAGTATGAACGATGTTGAAGCCTTCGGAAGAAAGGGATGAATACGCAGTCAGCCTGATCGAAGGCAAAAGAGATACGGAAAGGGAAATTGGGATCAATCGGATCCTTGTGAAACTGTTGGTGCGAAGCTAAAATCCGCGTACGCAAAACACGGCATTGCAAAATGTGGAGCTTGCACCTTTCAACGATTCAAAAAATATGTATCAGATAACGTGAATAGACGATTTAGTGAAGATTCATTAACAAGGTATCCCAATTAGTTTAGTAATGTATATTTAAATTCATCAAATTTGAAAACGTCAAATATTTTTAATATAGAAATAGAAAATATACCTATCTTATAGATTACATATAACTAAATACACGTCAATCTTTTGACATTATTAATAAAAATAAATTTGTGAACAGATACATAATTAAACGGACGTAAGTTGATTGGGCGGTGATGAAAATTCTTTAACTCATGGTCGCGACCTTAATGTAAAAACTAGTCCCATAATGTATTATATATATATATATATATATATATATATATCAGTTTGTCATTATAAACAAATCTCTCATAATGTAGAACAGGCAGTTCAGCCACGAGAGCGGTCCCGCCCTTATTTGGAACTCTCACGTACTGTCCAGAATTTGCCGCGCACAAGGCTTCTTTGTGCCTTAGCCAAGTAACAGTATAACAAATACGTCAATCCAAATGGCGGAATTAACAAAAAAGGTAATCGCCAAACCTCAAGCACACGAGTAGGATGTTCAACGCAAATGAAGTTTTATAGAATATAAATTTTATATCAAAATCCAATTCTTTTTTGGCCAGGCAAAACACACGTTTTTGCTGATGTTTCGAATTCACTTTCCAAATGTGCATCATTGTAATTATTCGTCAATGCACGTTTCCAAACATTTCTAGAAATTAATTCTTACCTCAATATCCAGTGACTAGATAACTGACAAATGTACATATCTAATGAGACTAGTACTTACATCAAGATTGCAACCTTGATTTAAATAATTGATGTACAGGGATGTCCTGGAAGCATGTACTTTGTATCGATGTATAGAAACATATGTGTGTAAGTGGCATTGGAACGCGTAAAACGTCTAAAGATGCTTCCGGAAATAAAAGAATGACGTTAAGAAACATGAGAAATATGTACTCGGAAGTAGCTGCCATTCTCAATTTTGGTAAACTTTAGCATACCTTAAAATCCGTTGTTTTAGTACCATGTGTCGAATCGGCTAACATAGAGTTGGTATTACGTACCGAATCGGCAACTATGAAGCTAATACTACGTGTCTTTTCAGCAATCATAGTGTTGGTATCAGGTACCGACACATCTGCCATAATTTTCCTACCCTTTACAGACTCCGAATATATATTATATATTGTGAGTTGGCTTTGTAGTCACATTGTCAACGTTTCTATCTTCGTTATAAAAGCAGTGTATTCGTTGTCGTACAACGAAGATAGACAACGTTGATGAAAATAACAGCTGACAAAGAAACTAAGGACCTCAAAAGGACCTGAAAATTTCCCACACAAATCGAAGCACACACACACACACACACACACATATATATATATATATATATATATATATATATATATATATATATATATACATTGATATGCAGCAATTCTGGACAGTACATGATGAGTTCCCAATAAGGACGAAACAAGTATACTGGATGATTGCCTTTCTACATATACAATACTTAGTTCATACTGACAAATGTATGTAGGTAATGGATCAGGTGTTTGTATCAAGTTCGCAACATTGATTACAAAAAATTGTTTTCACCACCCGCGCAACTAATATTCGTTTAATTAGATAAATGTTCACTTCAATAATACTTCCCCATGCAACGTGGTATCTGTACTATAATGACAGATTGGGGATAATTAGTTGGAACTTTAGGGCCAAATTGATGCTGCATAGGCTCCAAATAAAGGGTAGGCTAACTAAGAATCATTAGTTGGTATATAACTGAAAATTGTGTGTAGACTGCGGCAGGATGGCACAGTGGTTCGAGTATCAGATTCCGAAGCATATGTGCCCTGTTTCGAGCCCTGTCCGCGGCAAATTATGGACAGTATGTGATGATTTCCCAATAAGGACGAAACCAGTCTACTGGATGAATTTCCTTATCCACACTATACAATACTTAGTTTATGCTGACAAATGTATTTACATAATGGGTCAGATGTTTATATCAGTTTCGCAAGCTTGATAAAAATTAGTTGGCTTTTAAGTCGCATTGTTGACGACTTGAGGTGAACTCATTATGTGGTTTATTTTTATTTAAATATGAAGAAATAGGTGTTGCAGGTACACGAAAATATAGACGGATATATATAAATTTATATAAGGTGTATTATATGACATAATTTGTCTTATCATAGAGGACTTAGATTATCTGAAACGAAATTCAGTTATATGATCGTGCAAGAATTTATGCACATGCTATGTAAGTATGCATATATATATATATATATCTCTTTATATATATATATATATATATATATATATATATATATATATATATATATATGATGTACTCATATATTATATATCGCTCCTGCTATCGCACTCTCCGTATTTTAAGTTTTATCCATAGCCGTGCTATTGCTAGTACTCTTGCTCTCCATCTCTCTGTGTAGCCCTCATTCGACACATCCAGACATAATTTTTTCAAAAAGCAGGTCTAAAAAGATGAATTAATGGCTCCAAATGAATGATAGACTAATCAAAGATCATAAGTTCTTATATAG
>JAQBSW010004525.1:0-68295 GCA_029291075.1 Eudiplozoon nipponicum
ATGATGATAATGATTATGATGATGATGATGAAGATGATGATGAAGAAGAAGATGATGATGATGATGATGCTGATGCTGCTGCTGCTGATGATAATGATGATGATGCTGATGACGATAATAAGGATTATGATGATGATGATGATGATGATGATGATGATGATGATGATGATGATGATGATGATGATGAAAGTTCGAAACGCGTCAATACGTGAGACTGACGCAAGTTTCGCCATGTTTTTGCTTACTTTATGCTAACAAATTTGATTTAAAGAATTGTTAGCAACACAATGTTTGTTTAAGTTTCAGTGTTGTTAGTAATCTTAAGTCGACTGCCTAGCAGACAGCTTAAAGCTAGAGAGAAATAGAAAATTGCAGTTTAAATGATAGTGTAAAGGCTCAAGAACAATTCGCCGATATATTGCCTAAATTAAATTCAAATTTAATTTACGCGGCACCAATTAAAACAAGCGACATTTGTTGTTATCCAATGATGTGCGAGCTTTCGTTTTCAACGCTATATAAGCACGGTGCAGTTACCATGTTTGTCATTAAGGCCCGTTTGATTTCTGCTGCACACTACCTGTACGTGCTGTCTCCTATCACACGGACTGCTCACCTACACTGACACCTGGACTTGCTTCACAAGCAGAGCCACCTAGTCACGCTAAACTTGTTGCTGCACAACTAGTGAGACGAAGCCAAATATATTTATTCGGCCTCTACGTGTGCCAGTCAACACGGTGTTGTCGCAGATCTTCAACGAAACAATTCTGATACTTCACAAAACCTCTCGCCGCTGATTTAATCGCCACAACAGACGGAACACCAGACAGTCAACCAGAGCCGGTCTCACGTGTCTAAGAGTATTTCTAGACAGTGCTACACAATCTAACTTTCTCGGCATTTGCCAGATAACACAATTCCGGCCCTAATAATGGCCACTAACCGTAATTCTTCTCAAACTTCATAGCGCCTAACCGCTTTGTAATGTCGTACGGTATTTATTTGAAGCTAGGGTGTTTACAATAGTGTCATTTGCAACGGTTCAAACGCGTTCGAAGTTAAAACTGCACACCTAGGTTTAAAAAATTTCCTTCATGATATATTCTAAATGCAAAGACAAATAAATGTTTATCAATTAATAAATCCTTTTGAAATGCGAGCTTTACTAAAATTCATTGTACCCTTCTTATGTGCAAAAACAAAAAGAAATTTTATCAGATATAAGAAAATTTTCTTTCTCATGGTCTTCTCAAATATCTACTCATGAACATATCTTTATATATAAATTGGAAAGCAAAACAAGATAGAAATATGTGAACAAAGCGAGTGTGAAAAATAGAAACCAATCAAATTGCGTGCGTCACATCCAGTTCAAGCTCAATGCTTGTACGTGCTTCTTCTGCTTACATAAATCCGGCTGCAATTTGTTTATCCATAAGGCTTCGTATGTGGCTAGCTCCCTTTTGTTTCTGCATTTAGTAATTACTTTGAATGCTACGTCTGGAGAACATACGTGCGTTGTTTCGATGATGTGTTGCGCAATAGCAGACGTGTATTCACCATTTGATTTAAAACAGGCGTTCAAGTTGCAATGTTCTCTCATTCGAGTAATTAACCGTCTGGTCGATCGGCCTACGTAAGTTGATCGACAACTTGCGCATGTATATTGGTAAATAATATTTGATATCGACATTAACGGCTGTTTCTCTTTGATTGCTGGTAAAGGCAAGTGTGTTACCCTAAATAACACTCGTAGTTTGGCTGCATTAAATGTGCGTGTCAATGCTGCTTCAACTTTCTTTTGTGCCATTCGGGAAACTGCATCCCCCTTAAATGGGATGTTTAGGTAGACGGTTTTCTTTTCTGGCCCATAGTACGTCTGTTTCTGGTTAACTCCCCTTTTAATAATTGATTCAATTAATTGTCTGGGATAGCCATTAGACATTAAATCGTTAATTGCTTTATTATATTCATTTTCTTTAGAATCTTGACTAACCAACCTGTCAATTCTTGAAAAGCAACCACGAACTGTTGATAATTTATATTGAAATGGCACAAAACTGCTGTAATGCAAATACTGTGCAGACCATGTTGGTTTATGGTAAATTGTTCTGTTTAATTTACCATTAGTTTCTTTCTTTAATAGTACATCTAGGAAAGGCAGACAGTCATCTTTCTCGTGCTCTGACGTGAAACCGATATTCTTATGTGCTTTGTTGAAACTTTGAAGCAATGTTCGTGATTGCGACCTGTTTTTAAGTACAAGAAATATATCATCCACGTACCGTATATATTGAGCACATTTACTTATGTCACTCTTTAATGATGTATTTTCTAGGTGCCCTAGAAAAATCTCAGCCAACACTGGAGATAAGGGGCTTCCCATTGCGACACCATCAGTCTGTTTGTAGATGTTTCCATTAAAACGAAATCGTACGTCTTTCGTGCATAATAAGATAAGCTTGCGTAGAGTTTGACCTGGCACCGGCGATGGTAATATATCGTGTTCTACCGCTTTGACTATAATGTCAATGGTTTCATCAATTGGAACATTTGTAAACAAAGACGTAACATCAAAAGATACCATAATCTTGTTTTTAACATTTATATCTTGAATTTTGTTTACAAACTCAAACGAATCGGCAACCGAATGATTACCTAGTAGTTTACGTAATGGTTCAAGTAAACGAACTAGCCATTTAGCTAGTGCATGAAACGGAGAATTTACCATTGATAAAATTGGCCTCATAGGACAACCTCTTTTGTGTGTTTTTGGTAATCCGTACATTATTGGTGTAGATGATCCAACTGGCTTGAGCTTCTGTGCAGTGGCCTCATCAATAAAACCGGCATCTGTCAAAATCTTAATTTCATTAATTACTTTGCGCTCCACCTTGTCTATTTCATCTGATTTATCGTCTAGACGTGTGAATTTTGTATTGTCATTTAACACGTTTTCCATCTTTTGTACGTAGTCAGATTTGTCCATTATAACTGCGCTCTTTCCTTTATCAGCGCGTAGTATTTTGATGTCTGCATTTCTGCTGATATTTCTAAGTGCATTTAGATGCTGCTTTGTCAACGCATGCTGCTCTGCACATTTAGACGATTTCAAGTGTGAAGCCTGATCAACTAGTGTAGCCTTGAACCAATTTTTATAATCAATACTGGTAGGCTCCAAGTCAGCTGTTTGTTCAAATAACAATTCAAATGCTGCCTCAAAATCAACATCGCATTTATTAGAAGGATGTATTCCATAATTTCGGCCCATCGATAGTGCCTCCATTGTTAGCTGATCGATTGGCACTTTTGATAAGTTAAGCACACGCTTATCAAGATCGGTCGGTATTAAATCACACAAAACTCCAGGTTTTACATCTTTTTCCAATTTGTTCAAAATTCTTGCTTTATCTTTCTTCATAACTGTCGGCAAAAACATCAAAAATTTCATTCTTGCAAAAAGACTTAGTTCATCTAATACACAAGATACACACCCAATTCTTGCCTGTAGCACTGCTTCATCTTCCTTCAACTGCTCAATTTTAGAATACGTCAACCTTGTAAGATTTCTTCGGTTGACTCGTAGTTTTGACTTGCGTAAACTGCGTACCAAATCACCTGGGAACCGTAATTGTTTAATACACTGATAATAATGTTTTAACCACAATTGCGTTCTTTGCGCTCTACACTTTAACGTCACTAGTTCATCTAGTTTTCTGAAAGATTCTTTTGAAATGCGAGCTTTAATAAAATTCATTGTACCCTTTCTGTGTGCAAAAACAAAAAGAAATTTTATCAGATATAAGAAAATTTTCTTTCGCATGGTCTTCTCAAATATCTACTCATGAACATATCTTTATATATAAATTGGAAAGCAAAACAAGATAGAAATATGTGAACAAAGCGAGTGTGAAAAATAGAAACCAATCAAATTGCGTGCGTCACATCCAGTTCAAGCTCAATGCTTGTACGTGCTTCTTCTGCTTACATAAATCCGGCTGCAATTTGTTTATCCATAAGGCTTCGTATGTGGCTAGCTCCCTTTTGTTTTTGCATTTAGTAATTACTTTGAATGCTACGTCTGGAGAACATACGTGCGATGTTTCGATGATGTGTTGCGCAATAGCAGACGTGTATTCACCATTTGATTTAAAACAGGCGTTCAAGTTGCAATGTTCTCTCATTCGAGTAATTAACCGTCTGGTCGATCGGCCTACGTAAGTTGATCGACAACTTGCGCATGTATATTGGTAAATAATATTTGATATCGACATTAACGGCTGTTTCTCTTTGATTGCTGGTAAAGGCAAGTGTGTTACCCTAAATAACACTCGTAGTTTGGCTGCATTAAATGTGCGTGTCAATGCTGCTTCAACTTTCTTTTGTGCCATTCGGGAAACTGCATCCCCCTTAAATGGGATGTTTAGGTAGACGGTTTTCTTTTCTGGCCCATAATACGTCTGTTTCTGGTTAACTCCCCTTTTAATAATTGATTCAATTAATTGTCTGGGATAGCCATTAGACATTAAATCGTTAATTGCTTTATTATATTCATTTTCTTTAGAATCTTGACTAACCAACCTGTCAATTCTTGAAAAGCAACCACGAACTGTTGATAATTTATATTGAAATGGCACAAAACTGCTGTAATGCAAATACTGTGCAGACCATGTTGGTTTATGGTAAATTGTTCTGTTTAATTTACCATTAGTTTCTTTCTTTAATAGTACATCTAGGAAAGGCAGACAGTCATCTTTCTCGTGCTCTGACGTGAAACCGATATTCTTATGTGCTTTGTTGAAACTTTGAAGCAATGTTCGTGATTGCGACCTGTTCTTAAGTACAAGAAATATATCATCCACGTACCGTATATATTGAGCACATTTACTTATGTCACTCTTTAATGATGTATTTTCTAGGTGCCCTAGAAAAATCTCAGCCAACACTGGAGATAAGGGGCTTCCCATTGCGACACCATCAGTCTGTTTGTAGATGCTTCCATTAAAACGAAATCGTACGTCTTTCGTGCATAATAAGATAAGCTTGCGTAGAGTTTGACCTGGCACCGGCGATGGTAATATATCGTGTTCTACCGCTTTGACTATAATGTCAATGGTTTCATCAATTGGAACATTTGTAAACAAAGACGTAACATCAAAAGATACCATAATCTTGTTTTTAACATTTATATCTTGAATTTTGTTTACAAACTCAAACGAATCGGCAACCGAATGATTACCTAGTAGTTTACGTAATGGTTCAAGTAAACGAACTAGCCATTTAGCTAGTGCATGAAACGGAGAATTTACCATTGATAAAATTGGCCTCATAGGACAACCTCTTTTGTGTGTTTTTGGTAATCCGTACATTATTGGTGTAGATGATCCAACTGGCTTGAGCTTCTGTGCAGTGGCCTCATCAATAAAACCGGCATCTGTCAAAATCTTAATTTCATTTATTACTTTGCGCTCCACCTTGTCTATTTCATCTGATTTATCGTCTAGACGTGTGAATTTTGTATTGTCCTTTAACACGTTTTCCATCTTTTGTACGTAGTCAGATTTGTCCATTATAACTACGCTCTTTCCTTTATCAGCGCGTAGTATTTTGATGTCTGCATTTCTGCTGATACTTCTAAGCGCATTTAGATGCTGCTTTGTCAATGCATGCTGCTCTGCGCATTTAGACGATTTCAGATGTGAAGCCTGATCAACTAGTGTAGCCTTGAACCAATTTTTATAATCAATACTGGTAGGCTCCAAGTCAGCTGTTTGTTCAAATAACAATTCAAATGCTGCCTCAAAATCAACATCGCATTTATTAGAAGGATGTATTCCATAATTTCGGCCCATCGATAGTGCCTCCATTGTTAGCTGATCGATTGGCACTTTTGATAAGTTAAGCACACGCTTATCAAGATCGGTCGGTATTAAATCACACAAAACTCCAGGTTTTACATCTTTTTCCAATTTATTCAAAATTCTTGCTTTATCTTTCCTCATAACTGTCGGCAAAAACATCAAAAATTTCATTCTTGCAAAAAGACTTAGTTCATCTAATACACAAGATACACACCCAATTCTTGCCTGTAGCACTGCTTCATCTTCCTTCAACTGCTCAATTTTAGAATACGCCAACCTTGTAAGATTTCTTCGGTTGACTCGTAGTTTTGACTTTCGTAAACTGCGTACCAAATCACCTGGGAACCGTAATTGTTTAATACACTGATAATAATGTTCTTTCCACAATAGCGTTCTTTGCGCTCTACACTTTAACGTCACTAGTTCATCTAGTTTTCTGAAAGATTCTTTTGAAATGCGTTATAATGAAATGCAGTTATAATGGAAAAATCTGAATACGTACAAAAGATGGAAAACGTGTTAAATGACAATACAAAATTCACACGTCTAGACGATAAATCAGATGAAATAGACAAGGTGGAGCGCAAAGTAATTAATGAAATTAAGATTTTGACAGATGCCAGATTTATTGATGAGGCCACTGCACAGAAGCTCAAGCCAGTTGGATCATCTACACCAATAATGTACGGATTACCAAAAACACACAAAAGAGGTTGTCCTATGAGGCCAATTTTATCAATGGTAAATTCGCTGTTTCATGCACTTGCTAAATGGCTAGTTCGTTTACTCTAACCATTACGAAAACTAAAAGGTAATCATTCGGTTGCCGATTCGTTTGAGTTTGTAAACAAAATTCAAGATATAAATGCTAAAAACAAGATTATGGTATCTTTTGATGTTACGTCTTTGTTTACAAATGTTCCAATTGATGAAACCATTGACATTATAGTCAAAGCGGAAGAACACGACATAGTACCATCCCCGGTGCCAGGTCACACTCTACGCAAGCTTATCTTATTATGCACGAAAGACGTACGATTTCGTTTTTAATGGAAGCATCTACAAACAGACTGATGGTGTCGCAATGGGAATCCCTTTATCTCCAGTGTTGGCTGAGATTTTTCTAGGGCACCTAGAAAATAAATCATTAAAGAGTGACATAAGTAAATGTGCTCAATATATACGGTACGTGGATGATATATTTCTTGTACTTAAAAACAAGTCGCAATCACGAACATTGTTTCAAAGTTTCAACAAAGCACATAAGAATATCGGTTTCACGTCAGACCACGAGAAAGATGACTGTCTGCCCTTCCTTGATGTACTGTTAAAGAAAGAAACTAATGGTAAATTAAACAGAACAATTTACCATAAACCAACATGATCTGCACAGTATTTGCATTACAGCAGTTTTGTGCCATTTCAATAAAAATTATCAATAGTTCGTGGTTGCTTTTCAAGAATTGACAGGTTGGTTAGTCAAGATTCTAGAGAAAATGAATATAATAAAACAATTAACGATTTAATGTCTAATGGCTATCCCAGAAAATTAATTGAATCAATTATTAAAATGGGAGTTAACCAGAAACAGACGTATTATGGGCCAGAAAAGAAAACAGTCTACCTAAACATCCCATTTAAGGGGATGCAGTTTCCCGAATGGCACAAAAGAAAGTTGAAGCAGCATTGACACGCACATTTAATGCAGCCAAACTACGAGTGCTATTTAGGGTAACACACTTGCCTTTACCAGCAATCAAAGAGAAACAGCCGTTAATGTCGATATCAAATATTATTTACCAATATACATGCGCAAGTTGTCGATCAACTTACGTAGGCCGATCGACCAGACGGTTAATTACTCGAATGAGAGAACATTGCAACTTGAACGCCTGTTTTAAATCAAATGGTGAATATACGTCTTCTATTGCGCAACACATCATCGAAACAACGCACGTATGTTCTCCAGACGTAGCATTCAAAGTAATTACTAAATGCAGAAACAAAAGGGAGCTAGCCACATACGAAGCCTTATGGATAAACAAATTGCAGCCGGATTTATGTAAGCAGAAGAAGCACGTACAAGCATTGAGTTTGAACTGGATGTGACGCACGCAATTTGATTGATTTCTATTTTTCACACTCGCTTTGTTCACATATTTCTATCTTGTTTTGCTTTCCAATTTATATATAAAGATATGTTCATGAGTAGATATTTGAGAAGACCATGAGAAAGAAAATTTTTTTATATCTGATAAAATTTCTTTTTGTTTTTGCACATAAGAAGGGTACAATGAATTTTATTAATGCTCGCATTTCAAAAGAATCTTTCAGAAAACTAGATGAACTAGTGACGTTAAAGTGTAGAGTGCAAAGAACGCAATTGTGGTTAAAACATTATTATCAGTGTATTAAACAATTACGGTTCCCAGGTGATTTGGTACGCAGTTTAAGAAAGTTAAAACTACGAGTCAACCGAAGAAATCTTACAAGGTTGGCGTATTCTAAAATTGATCAGTTGATGGAAGATGAAGCAGTGCTACAGACAAGAATTGGGTGTGTATCTTGTGTATTAGATGAACTAAGTCTTTTTGGAAGAATGAAATTTTTGATGTTTTTGCCGACAGTTATGAGGAAAGATAAAGGAAGAATTTTGAACAAATTGGAAAAAGATGTAAAACCTGGAGTTTTGTGTGATTTAATACCGACCGATATTGATAAGCGTGTGCTTAACTTATCAAAAGTGCCAATCGATCAGCTAACAATGGAGGCACTATCGATGGGCCGAAATTATGGAATACATCCTTCTAATAAATGCAATGTTGATTTTGAGGCAGCATTTGAATTGTTATTTGAACAAACAGCTGACTTGGAGCCTACCAGTATTGATTATAAAAATTGGTTCAAGGCTACACTAGTTGATCAGGCTTCACACTTGAAATCGTCTAAATGTGCAGAGTAGCATGCGTTGACAAAGCAGCATCTAAATGCACTTAGAAATATCAGCAGAAACGCAGACATCAAAATACTACGCGCTGATAAAGGAAAGAGCGCAGTTATAATGGACAAATCTGAATACGTACAAAAGATGGAAAACGTGTTAAATGACAATACAAAATTCACACGTCTAGACGATAAATCAGATGAAATAGACAAGGTGGAGCGCAAAGTAATTAATGAAATTAAGATTTTGACAGATGCCGGTTTTATTGATGAGGCCACTGCACAGAAGCTCAAGCCAGTTGGATCATCTACACCAATAATGTACGGATTACCAAAAACACACAAAAGAGGTTGTCCTATGAGGCCAATTTTATCAATGGTAAATTCTCCGTTTCATGCACTAGCTAAATGGCTAGTTCGTTTACTTGAACCATTACGTAAACTACTAGGTAATCATTCGGTTGCCGATTCGTTTGAGTTTGTAAACAAAATTCAAGATATAAATGTTAAAAACAAGATTATGGTATCTTTTGATGTTACGTCTTTGTTTACAAATGTTCCAATTGATGAAACCATTGACATTATAGTCAAAGCGGTAGAACACGATATATTACCATCGCCGGTGCCAGGTCAAACTCTACGCAAGCTTATCTTATTATGCACGAAAGACGTACGATTTCGTTTTAATGAAAACATCTACAAACAGACTGATGGTGTCGCAATGGGAAGCCCCTTATCTCCAGTGTTGGCTGAGATTTTTCTAGGGCACCTAGAAAATACATCATTAAAGAGTGACATAAGTAAATGTGCTCAATATATACGGTACGTGGATGATATATTTCTTGTACGTAAAAACAGGTCGCAATCACGAACATTGCTTCAAAGTTTCAACAAAGCACATAAGTATATCGGTTTCACGTCAGAGCTTGAGAAAGATGACTGTCTGCCTTTCCTAGATGTACTATAAAAGAAAGAAACTAAAGATAAATTAAACAGAACAATTTACCATAAACCAACATGGTCTGCACAGTATTTGCATTACAGCAGTTTTGTGCCATTTCAATATAAATTATCAACAGTTCGTGGTTGCTTTTCAAGAATTGACGGGTTGGTTAGTCAAGATTCTAAAGAAAATGAATATAATAAAGCAATTAACGATTTAATGTCTAATGGTTATCCCAGACAATTAATTGAATCAATTATTAAAAGGGGAGTTAACCAGAAACAGACGTACTATGGGCCAGAAAAGAAAACTGTCTACCTAAACATCCCATTTAAGGGGGATGCAGTTTCCCGAATGGCACAAAAGAAAGTTGAAGTAGCATTGACACGCACATTTAATGCAGCCAAACTACGAGTGTTATTTAGGTTAACACACTTGCCTTTACCAGCAATCAAAGAGAAACAGCCGTTAATGTCGATATCAAATATTATTTACCAATATACATGCGCAAGTCGTCGATCAACTTACGTAGGCCGATCGACCAGACGGTTAATTACTCGAATGAGAGAACATTGCAACTTAAACGCCTGTTTTAAACCAAATGGTGAATACATGTCTGCTATTGCGCAACACATCATCGAAACAACGCACGTATGTTCTCCAGACGTAGCATTCAAAGTAATTACTAAATGCAAAAACAAAAGGGAGCTAGCCACATACGAAGCTTTATGGATAAACAAATTGCAGCTGGATTTATGTAAGCAGAAGAATCACGTACAAGCATTGAGCTTGAACTGGATGTGACGCACGCAATTTGATTGGTTTCTATTTTTCACACTCGCTTTGTTCACATATTTCTATCTTGTTTTGCTTTCCAATTTATATATAAGATATGTTCATGAGTAGATATTTGAGAAGACCATGAGAAAGAAAATTTTCTTATATCTGATAAAATTTCTTTTTGTTTTTGCACATAAGAAGGGTACAATGAATTAATAAATCGCTGCGGATTAAGAATTTTTTGCCCGATTTACGCAAGCAGGACAAATTATATATGGATGACCAACTTGCAGGCTATATCATAAAATGCAAGTAAATGATTTGCAGTTGCTTAGTGACGCTTCTTCTATACGTTTTAGTTTTCTACTTTAAAAGTATTTTGCTGCGTCACATAGGATGGTTTAAATATCTGGGCCATGTTTTATCAAAGAATGATTTATATGGTCACTGCCTTCATTTATACCATGGATATTTCAGAGTTCGGTTCCAGACCCATTTGTCAACAGTAAGTTTATCGAACTGAGAGTTTGGACAATTATCAAATAACATTTATTGGTGCGATAAGATTACCGTTGACAATAAGGGCAGGGACGTGAAACCAAAATATGCTGAACAAAATGAGGACAGTTGAAGGCAAATTTCTCTTTTGTTTGTTTTAAAAAAACTATACAAATATTCTTATTCGCAGTTAAGAGTCTATGGACAAGTGCATTCTTTGCTCATGTTAAAAGTTCCATAAAAGTAAACATATAATACCTGAGGATCGAAGTAGCATCTGGCTTTTTATTTACTTTTAATACTCCTGATACCAACTAGAAACAATTCAATCACACAATAATGATTGCGCGGCTGGTGATAACAATTATTTAAATCAAGTTTGCGGGCTTGAGGTAAATACCAATCCCATTGTATTTAACCAGTCGTCGAACAACATAAAAAAACTACCGCCAGTCGCAACTCACTGACGCGTTTCGACCTTCCTTGATAATCACCAGAGTACGACAGCAAACTGACTAGCGAGGATCAAACCGCATTGCATATGTATGGAAAGAAAAATTAGATATGCGGCTCTCACCTCTAATAGCCTTGCATACATTGTACGAGACTGGAAATATCGGCTGCACTATTTCTAGGCAGTCACGAACATTAGGTGCTTGTTGCTTTCACCACACACATATATATAGACAATACAAATACACAATAATTGATTGCCCGGGTGGTGGTAACAATTATTTAAATCAAGTTTACGAGCTTGAAGTATACACAAATCCCATTGTATTTCACCAGCTGTCGAACAACTAAACAATGCGGTTTGATCCTCGCTCGTCAGTTTGCCGTCATACTCTGATGATGATCAAGGCAGGTCGAATCGCGTAAGTGCGTTGCGACAGGCGGTATTTTTCATGTTACCGACGACTGATTAAATACAATGGGATTAGTGTTTACTTCAAGCTCGCAAACTTGATTTAATGAATTGTTATCACTGCCCGCGCAATTAATTATTGTGTAATTGTATTGTCTATATATATTGTGTGGCGAAAGCTACAAACAACTAATGTTCATGATTGCATAGAAATTGTGCAGCCGACATTTACAGTCTCGTACAATGTATGCTAGACTACTAGAGGAGAGAGCCGCATATCTAAATTTTGCTTTCCATATATATGCAATGCGGTTTGATTCTCGATAGTCAGTTTGCCGTCGTATTCTGATGATGATCAAGGAAGTTCGAAACGCGTCAGTGCGTTGCGACTAGCGGTAGTTTTGTTATGTTGTTCGACGACTGGTTAAATACATTGGAATTGGTGTTTACTTCAAACTCGCAAACTTGATTTAAAGAATTGTTAATACCACCCGCGCTATCAATTATTGTGTAATTGTATTGTCTATATATATGTGTATGACGAAACCTACAAACAGCTAATGGTCGTGATTGCATAGAAATTGTGCAGCCGACATTTCCAGTTTCGTACAATGTATGCAAGACTACTAGAGGTGAGAGCCGCATATCCAATTTTTCTTTTCATATATCTGCAATGCGATTGGATCCTTGCTAGTCAGTTTACCGTCGTACTCTGATGATGATCAAGGAAGGTCGAAACGCGTCAGTGAGTAGCGACTGGCGGTAGTTTGTTTTGTTGTTTGAAGACTGGTTAACTGCATTGGGATTGATGTTTACTTCAAGCTTTCAAACTTGATTTAAAGAAAAGAAACTATTTACTTCCCATAAGTCAAAAAAATATCTGTTCCCGCTCAATATGGTAAGTAAAATAATTTCAAGAAATATCATCATTCTTTTTAACAAACGCAACAGAAACAGTTTAGTTACACTTTCCCGGAAAAGACACCATTAAGTGACAATAAAAACGAATTTGTATTACTGCATCGAGTTAGGGCTTGGTTAAAGCCGACAATATTTGTGTACAATTCTTTCTTTACTCTCTGATAGAATTGCAGAAAAATATTGAATTTTGGCCAGAGAAAACGTTTTATATCAGTGCATTAGTGTTGTTGAATTGACCTGTGTAAGGTAAATAATGACTAACAATACACATAAAAATAGGTTCTTATTTAAATGTCAAATACCATAACTGAAGTCCCGTAGATAGGGAAAATGAAACAAATTGACAAAATGATCATTCATCGTGGCTAAATTGCAGAATAGATATTCTTTTTATTTAAAAAAATTATATAAACAAAGTATTTACAAATAGGTGAACAATAAAAAGTTATTAAATGCGACTAGTTACGAATTAGTACGAGTTTGCATCTAAATTAAAACAGTTGAAGCATACAAACTTCCTTTGGTCATTACATATATAATTTTGTGCATGAAACTTCATTGTTTGAAAGCGACTTTAGATTTTTTATTTCAAGAATGTTGCGTCAGACTACCGGAATTGTGTCTACTGGAAATTAAAGTAAGTAAGTTAATCGGTAGAATGTTAACCGTATCAATTGTCTGAATATAATGAAGTATCAGTGCTTTGGCTGCCGATTTAAGTTACCATTTCATCAATCACTTCTTTTTTACAATTAAATTATAGTAAATCTTCAATTACTCAGATTATGTCTTGGAATGTTATCCTGGCGTTTCTTTTCAAACGTCTCCGTCGAATTAGATTTGTTCTTGTGATTAATTCATCTTCGCGAACAAAATTAAGCAAGGAAAGCTTTCATTAGTAGAGAATAAATTATCCGAAATCTGTTTACACCAATGTTTTAAAATGAACGAACATTAGCGCAGTTAAAACGAATGTCGTGAATCGTAGTACTGCATTACTTAAATCAGAAAGTTTAACCTCGATTTCTTCGGAAATATGTAATCAAAACATGATTTCAACGCGTGCTTTTCTCAACCATATTCTCATAGATTTCTTAATTAAATAAATGTTCCGTGTGTAGCATATGCTACAAATATTTATCATCATATGGCGTATTTTTAAGAAAAGTGCAATGAGTGATATGTGGAGGATGCTAAATCCTCCGCCTTATGTAAAATGACCTTGAATGATAAATTTAAACCACCATAGCTGATTGTAACAAATTTATTTAAAAAATATTTTTCTTTTTATTTTCCAGAACATTCTGTGTTTAAATACTTGATTTTTAAAATTGTGCGCTGATTTTCAGTTTTTGAGTATCTCGCTTCCTGTCTGGTATTGAAATTTTGGTCTGCTGCATTTTAACATTTCTTTCCATAATAAACGACTACAACATTATTCAATAAACTCTTCCAACACTTGCCTTGTGTTCTGATATAAAATAACACTGAGGAGGAGCCTTGGAACAGGTATAATTGATTTATTGGGGGTCACGTACATACCAAAACAGATTATTGCTGAAAAAATAGTTTTCCAACTTTCACCTTCCTATTGCCATAAGTAAGTGTCAATTTAATTATTATAACATTTGATCATGGATACCGATATTAAATTCGAGGACACATGTAGGTTAGTGCAGGACATAGCGGACTTGAATTTAAATGACACAAGCAATAATATAAGCATATCAGACTCTACTGTGAATTTTAGGACTTCCAGTGATCTGGCATCTATGGGGCTTACAGACACGAATAGGTTAGGGGCCTCAACAGATATACTACTAAGGTGAAGAGCCACATTCCTTTTGAGCAAGCTCAAGGTACATATTTGGGTCAAATTTATTTTAATCGGCTTTTATTCAAGCCTCAATAATTCCACAAGAATATGTAGCCCCACCAGGAGAATTCTGTCTATTTTTTGTGACATTATTGAACTTATGCCGACACTTGTTTAATTAACCAAAAACGATTTTACAAGTAAGTTTTATTGGAAGGCGAGTAAGTAAATAGTTAAACGTGATTCGTTTATAATTTAACTGTAACATCCTTTTAATAATAATTAAAATTCTGCTTTAGCATATGACTTACTCTTCAGAAAAGAAACTGGCATAAAGACGCTTCTTGACAGGATCCCATGTGGCAGCCACAACTGTTGGATATGTATATCCTGAAGCCTTGGCGTAACTCAGGTAGGCTTCAGAACTCTGACTTTCGTCACCTTTAGATTGGCGTCTGCTCAAGGTATCATCGTTATTGAACAACTACATTTTTGTAAAAAAAATTCGATGCAATTTAGATTGCAGAACGCCAGACATGCTTTGAATTCATTGATTTTAATCAAATTTGTTTTCTAATCTGGCTACCATTTCTTTCCTCTTCAAAATAAGGCGGCCAATTTTTGTTACTTTAGAAGAAGCGATTTACATAAAATATAAGAACATATTTAGTGTCTATAGGTAAAATTTCACTAGTTAAGACGCAGTTATTCGAACATAATTTATAAATATTTTTTATTCATTTCCAGGTGTGATTGTCCCTTTAATTAGAAAATCAATTTCGGCACTACGAATGAATTGAATGAGATATATAATGCCAGTGATAGCTTGATAGAGCGTTTTTCACCTCATTCCGGAAACATGCACTCTTTGAGATAACTACATTTTTCGTCGATCAAGAAGTTAAAATCGATATCCTGTTGCCAAATTGCAAACCAAAATTAAATGTACAACACAAAAACACAATCAGAGTTACTGCACTTGATGTGTTGACTAATACGGCACACATGCATCGAATTCTTAAGTTAAATAAACTGTTATATATAATTGAATTGTTTAATACGACAGTTGGCCAAATCATTGAAAGAATTGGCATAAAAATTTGAATTAAACATTAGTAAAAAGCTCAATGATAAAACTGTCAAATTTCGAGTAGTAGTCCTAATCTATAAATAAAAGCAATTGATTGCGCATAATTTATATATATATATATATATATTCTTATAATTAGGAAAATACAAATAACGAAGTGGATAAAGGCCATTTATTTCGTGAATACTAATCATCTCTTATACAATCATACATATTTATACATTTTGGGTTTTCAAACATAAAACAACAAGCACCTGACCTTAATATTCAAAAGTTTCATCAACATGATATTCTTATCGACTGGCCAAGAATAACAAATGTCAACAACAATCTACTAGTATCCAGCCAAGAACAAACAGGCCCTCGACTAGAATCAACAAACATACAACCGGATTGGCAACAAACTGAAGTGGAAATAACAGAGGCGCATACGATGACAGAAGTCTCCAAACAATTTGAGCGTTTAATACTGCAATCCACACTGGCGCTGTTACCATGTGAAAACGACAACTTTACGCAACAAGGTGAAACGATCAACTATACTGGGAAAAATAGCACTTGTATATGTAACAGTGAACAATGCGCACAAATGGTTAATTCTCAAGCTATCAAAACAATAATGACCAGATCTCAGACATCACTTTGCAATACTGCGAGAATGACCTTTACATGCAAACACGCATACACACAAACACAAACGCATACACACTCACCAACTAGCCAAAACAAGAAACAGCAGTAAAAACGAGTCAGATTTGTTACCACTAGCATAATCAATTGAAAACCCAAAATGTATAAATATGTATGATTGTATAAGAGATGATTAGTATTCACGAAATAAATGGCCTTTATCCACTTTTTTATTTGTGTTTTCCTAATTATAAGAATACTGTGTTAAATTAAAAAGGAATGGACATTATAAATATATATATATATTTAAATATATATATATATATATATATATATATATATATCTACAAAATTGTCCAACAATTACGTTCAGGTATAATGTATAAGAATTTTAATCTATGAAACTATTAAACGGCAATTTTTATTAAACAATAAATGGTTCATTTGGGTTTTGAATTGTATTTATATGACAGACGGCCATTAGACCCGTTATAGGTATCAAAGTACCTGTAAATTTATAATACAGACGAGGCTAAGTGATAGGAAATGATTAACTAACAATGAACGAGATATACAGTGCAGACCACCTACCCAAGGTTACGTAGCAATATATATGATTTGTTCACCAAAGCCCGATAAAACGGCTTTCATTATTATTATTATTGTATCGTATGTACAAGTTTTATATTAAGTATGATCTGTTACATATATATATATATATATATATATATATATATATATATATATATATATATATACCTCGTAGAATAATAAATAAAGCAAAACAATAAGGCATGCCATACTAATCACTTACACCACATCTAAGTTCCGCTTTAGCCAATGTGGCAAACCGACCAGAATTTTGTTGTTTGTCCACGCCAGGATCGTTTTTGCAGATACGCACAAGACGTGCGGCGTCTGTCATCGAGTATCGGCTCTCCATACCATTTTCACGTTCATTTGAAGACGGTCGCAAACTTTCTTCATCCCTAATTCAAATTCAAAATCAATATGCACCATTAGAACACGTGTTGCTTTCAGCAAAATAAAATATAGAAAAAAACAAGAAAATGAGCTAACGCCATGCTAATGATTCATTAAAATCGCTGCATAAATTTAACGTTCGTGACTGCATATCTCATATTTTTTCCATATATATGCACTGCGGTTTGATCTCCGCTAGTTAGTTTGTCGTCGTACGCTGATTATGGTTATAGAATGTCGAAGCGCGTCAGTACGTGTTACTGACGGTAGTTTTGCTATGCTGTTTGACGACTGGTTAAATCCAATGTGATTGGTGTTTACTTCAAACTCGCAAACTTGATTTAAAGAATTTTTACCACCACCCGCGCAATCAATGATTGTTTAATTGTATTAACTATATATATATGACGAAAGCCGCAAAAAAATAATTTTCGTAACTGCATAGAAATTTTGCAGCCGTTATTTCCAGTCAAGTACAATGTATGCAAGACTACTCGAGATAAGATCCGTATATCTAACTTTTTGCCATATATATATATATATATATATATATATGGTGGTTTATTCTTTGATAGTCAATTTGTTGCCATGCTTTGACCATAAGAACATGTTATTATGTGCCATTGACGTTAATTTTTCGGTGTTGTGCGACTCGTTAAATGCTATAGGATTAGTTTCTATTTGAAGCTCGCATGTGATTTCGGGAATTGTTATCACAACACGTGAAATCATTAATTGTTCGAATAAGACAGCTTTTGTTTAAATTTTCTAAGCAGCATATATGTATCAATAGAGAAACAAGCCTTGCACACATTTGTTATCATATGTTAAAATCTAGACAAATTAGAAGGTAAGTAAGCACTGCTTCATGTGTTTATCGTTACTAATGAACATGTTTGCCATTAAAAATAAGCTTTGCATTAAAGAAGAAAAAAGTCGACTTAAATTGTTTATTCTTACTATTGTTACCTTTTCATGGAATCTCTTGAATGGAATTCTCCGCTATCGATTGAAAACGGATTTCCTGTTAAATAAATTGCGAACAAAATAGCCAAATTTCAATATGAAATTAAATTTGCGAAAATTTGAACAACAAAAAACTAAGGTTTGACACTAAATCGTAAATAAATCACTGTCATTCCCTAACTCCGGGCTGATTTGACTCATAAAAAATGGGATGGCCTGAGGATTTCAATTATATCTAAAAATAAATTATTTGAAATTGTGTAACAAATTAGTTCAAATATTACCAGAAGAATAAAACAAAGACAGAATAAACGGAAAGTATCTCGTGCACATTCGATTTGTGCTTACTGGCGTCTCATCGATTGGAGTCGGCATCGCGCCGAAAGAAATGCAACTGATGAAGACCTACGGTAAAGTAGGTCGAAATATTTTACAAAAAGAAAATTACTGGAACAAAACGCAGATCAGGTAATTTCAATTAATCCAGGTTCGCAACAAAGAAGTTCCTTCAAGAAACATTTATTGAGGTTTATGACCTAATTTGTAAAATGTATAATTGAATAGTCTTTTTATAGCGGCAATTAAACGTTATAATTTTAGGAATTTAATCACGTTGTTCCGAAAATTTTATATAATATACTTCGCTAGCAGTTTCAGATCAGGTGTAAAAATCATTAATGATAATTTAACCGTTAAACGTATAACTAATGCCTAAAAAATGTACGATGAAATTTGAAATGTTTTCAAATGTGCCAAGTTGTAAAATAGCTATTTATGAGAAAGTTTGTCAACACAATATTTTGAGTCTCACAGAGACTGTAAAATATATTCATAAGAAACTGACCATCCGCAGAGTCTACACCTTCATCGAGATTACTCGAACCCACGTTACACGAGCTTCGAACAGTTTCGCGAAGAACGAAGTAGACTGCCGTCAGCGTTTGAAAGGTTGCAATAAAATCAGCTGGCTCTAAAATAAATTAAAAAAAGATAAATTAATCGATTATTTATATAGCTGCAGTTTTTTGTCTTTCTAATAACAAAATTACAGAAATATGAGCACAAAACTGCTATTATAGGGAGGTATCTGATGATTTTCAATAAAATTGAGCTAGGAATACTTAGTAGCCCATCTTACAATAATCAATAGATAGACAGTTAACAATTAATCAGAATAGTTGAAGTATTGGGCTCCGTAATGGTCGACATATTCTGTTGCATCACAGGATCGCAATCGATTATTCTTTAGCGAACTCGTCCCTTTAATCTGTCAACTTCATTGTAAGTGACGTTTCTCCAACTGTCTGTGTAGGCCAACTATTTTAGTGCGTAGCACAGGTTCGCAGTTTCATAAAGTAATCAACGCTAACATTTTAATGGCTTTATTCGGATTTATCGTGCCTATAATAAAATGGTGTCTGCGTATAAAGCCAAAATGTAATCGTGAACAAGAAAATTCTCACAAAACTGAGCATGTCCAAAGCAGACAGAATAATCTTAAGCGCAATGCTGTACACTTATGACTATTCATTATAGCACTAAGTGATCCATAGTTAAATTGTGCGCACAAATTTTTGCCAAATTACACACACACAAAATATAGCTTATATACATACATGGTAGGCATGAAAAGTTTTATCGCGGACATTAATGATGCGCCTGACGTATATGAGAATGCTTTATCAGTTAAATACTGTTTGTCGCGGAGACCTAATATATATATATATATATATATATATATATATATATATATATGCGAGTATGTATTAGGTGTTGCGAACCTAGTAACAAATTAGTTCAGTTGTGACCAGAAGGATAAACTAAAGACAGCATGAACGGAAAGTATAGTCTCATGCACATTCGTTTCGTGCTTACTGGCGACTCATCAGTAGCAGCCGGTATTACGCCCTTTAACCCCTATATATTTGGGTGAGGAATTTAGGATAGTAGGACGATACAATCTTCTAGACGAATGTGTAAACCTATAGTAGTGAAGCTAACATCATTTGAAGTCTAGAAAATGCGACTTCCAGCTAACTCACTCTATATAATATATATACAGAATCTGTAAAGGATACTAACACTATGGCTATTGTGTTAGTAACCGATACCAACATTATAGTACCGAAAAGGTACATGGTACATACACTATGGTTGCCGAGTCGGTACATGGTACCAACATGATGGATATCAATTTATGCTATAGTTCACCGAAATTGAGAATTACAACTATTTCTGAACACCTGTTACTCCAGTAAATCCATACACTCTGGCCTTGATCAATATCAGTTATCACATTTCGCGGTAAGCATGACATCATGCAATTCAATATATAACAGTTAAATACTGTTTGTTGCGGATAAATAATATATATATATATATATATATATATATATATATATATATATATATATATATATATGCAAGAATGTTTTAGGTATTGCGAACCTAGTAACAAATTAGTTCAGTTGTTTATCAGTTTGTGTGAATATTAATAGTTATCATTAGCTTCACACAGGTTATTAGCACTGTATCAGTCTTTGGTGAATAAATTCGTTTGTAAGTAGAGCGGATTGTTAAAAATCTCCATATGGCTGATCGAAATATCATCCAAAGGATATTTTTTTAATTTTGAAATCTACTAGACTGAATTATTTAAATTAAACTTGCAAACTTGATTTTAATAGTTGTTATCACCGCCCGCGCAATCAAATGTTGTTTTATTATACTAGAATAAATGTTGGAAAGCTACTTCAACACAAAATAATTAATAAATTAATTTATTAATTAATAATTAAACAAAATATATCTTTGAGCACTGACAACAGTGGATAATCAATGCAATGGCCAACTTCAAAACTGCATGTTTCGTATCCTCGCTGATCAAAACCGATAAACGTATTGTGCAGCTAGATTTAACCAATGGCTTGCGTCTTCACCTGAAATTTTTTAGTTGATTTCGAGTTTCCAGTTGTTAATTTGTCTCGTGATTCATTATTAACATACCCTGGACCAATACAGACACCAATATATCTGATGGCGTCATCAGCAAATAACTTCATGCTGAGCGTGCTGTTAGCTTTCTCTCCGAGTGTACTTAATACCAAAAATCTAGGTAACATTGCTTGGTTCGTTTAAACGATGACTCCATATACGAACGGGTAGTTATTTGCACCGTGTCACAAGAAGACCTTAATGAGAGACGGGTAAATAGTTTCCAGTTATATAAAACAATGGTTTTAAAGAAAATCGGTTGATTAACCTTACCGACTTCAATTTGGAAGCGACGAGTCAGATTACCACAGAATTCTGACATTCCATTTTTCATGACTTAAAAACATATCATGGGTTCATCTAATTTGTTTCAGAGTTCCGCAACTGTCGACTGCATCCCATTTATCTTCTCCGTGTAATGGTCTGTCTTTCTTCAGCCTCAGTGGAGCATTAAAAATTTTCGTCTCAACTACATTTTCTCCGGTACAGTAATTGCGATGACAATATTAAACACTGTCGGAGTGCCATCGCTAAGCTTTACTCCGGCCTAGCCATCGGTATAATAGTTACTCTAGGCATCTTATGTACTTACTCAATCACCCTTTTGCCGCATAGACCTTAGAGTATGACATCTATAATGTATATGAAGATCATTCAGCCATTTGTTTAGTTCATCTTATTTATCGGATAACCCAGATTATTTATTTTCCAGTCAGAATTCAAAATCTTCGTTTGATGGCTTTATTCGAATTTGAAATGTATTGAGCAAAAATGGCTCCGTTTATAGAGCACATCATATATAAAAAATATATATATATATATATATATATATATATATATATCTTAAATTCAATAATTCTTGCAAACCCGGGCGTAATCACAGCAAACATAAAATGCATGTCCGAATTGTTATGATTCTTGAAAACTGCATTCATATTAAGCGATCCTACTCTAATCAATTTAATCCATTTCGTGTTTATAAGGCTGGAACTTAGGGACAGAATCAATATTTTAATTATGCCTAATACTTTACTTTTTTAAGTTAATTAAGTAATCAATTCAAATATCGAATCTACCTCATAGCTTTAATTAAATAACGCATTCAGTGCTTTGTCTAGCTATATTAATAGAGGTTTCTATCGGACTTCGGCGAATTCTAGCAATAAAACAAATTTTAAAAATTCAAAATGCATGGTAATTTGAAGATATCCGTTCTTTACATCAACGACAGTTATTATTCTTATTTTCGCTGTAAAAATTAGGTTTTAGTTATTGTGTTTACTACCTTCGTAGGTGTACTTGACATGCAGCGTAATTTGATATTTAAAAATTAAACCATGGCCGTTTCTCGAGCATATATGTGTAACTAGCGACCCATTGTTAAAGCATTTGCTTTAAAAGGCAAAATCTTGCAGTAAACATTAAATTTCAGTTAGTAAATATGTAAAAACGTTCATATTCGCATATTTATAACGAAAATTTTAATAACATTCCTGTCAAATGAAGATAAATATATACATCGCTGGTTCCATTCCAACTGAAGGTTCTAGCAAATTCAGTCAAGGCACGTATCAAGCTGAAATTTTGTTTATTAAATTTAAACTTGTGCCTTATATGAAATCGATGTCAAGTCGTCATAGCAGATATGTGACCAGATCGTTCACAAATAATACTACTGATTCTAAATAAAGGAGTTAAATAAATGTTTTTATTTTAAAAATTTGACAAAATTTGATTCATTATATAATCAAACGAATATTAGTTGCGCGGGTGGTGATAACAATTACCTTTAATCAAGGTTGTGGTCTTTATTTAAACATCTGACTTATTAAGTACAAACTCTTGTAAGTTTAAACTAAGTATTTTATATTGTATATTTATACTGTATATAGAACATAATTTATACTGGAAAATGTATGTACATAATGTGTCAGGTGTTTATATCAAGAACGCAACATTGATTACAACTATTTGCTTCAGTAGTTTGTTCTTTTTAAACTTATGATGATGGGTAAAATGACGAAGATCTCCGTCAAAGGACGTCGAAATATTTTTAAGAAATAAAACAACTGGAATTCGGCCTGTGTTAGTCAAAACGCAGATCAGGTAATTTATATTTCTAAATTATTGCCAGTCTTGTTTAGGGAGAGAGAGACTGCCAAATGAATTTTCGTTGAAAATTGTTCTTCATATACGGAAAAGCTTGAATGCTTGCGAAGTAGAATTAACTTAAATTAAACCGAAAAATGTTTGACAATACATAAGACTGAAAAACAACCATAATTTGGTATGCATTCGTCAGTACAAATTAAGCATAGTGTAATTTTTAAAATGCAATTCGTCCAGCAGACCAGTTTCATACTTTTTGAAATTATTGAATTTTTTTCCGGAATTTTGCCGTAAACGGGAATAAAACCTGGGCACGTCTGTTTCATGGTGTGGGACTTCATCCACAGCGCCATCCTGTGGAACTAAACACAATTGCCTTTTGAAATATTTTCTGTTTTACGGTCAGCTTTTCCTTTGGGCGAGGCCTACATGGCATCTTTTTAGTGTTACAGTTACAACTAACTACCACAAACTGTCATTATAGGACACATAACACGCTACATAGAGAAATGGTATTGATTTAAACATTTATATAATTGAATGATTATTGAGTGTACAGGTGGTGATAACAATTATTTATTATTATTTATTCATTTTAAATTATAATAGAAAATTGTGTGTAGGGTGCGGCAGTTTGGCGCTGTGAATAGTCACAGACTCAAAGAAAGACGTTCCCAGATTCGGACTCTGTTATGCTGCAAAATTCTAGACAGTAGTTGAAGAGATTCCAATAAAGCACAAAATCAGTCTACCGAATAAATTGCATTAGCTTACTTATACAATGCATAGTTTACACTGACACATGCAAATATAATGTGATTGGTAATTATATCAAGCTCGCAACCTTGACTTTAATAGTCGTTACCACCAACCGCGCGATCAAAATACGTTTAGGCGTAATCCAATTTGTACATTTAACCGTTGTAATCAAGAATTATTTATGCAAAAGTATTTCTTTTCTATCATTGTAACAACAATTTGCTCTCACCTTTAAGTGAATATATATATATATATATATATATATTATTTTTTGCTTTAAAAATTGGTTAGTTATGCGATTATGTGAGAGACGATTTGATTATTAACGTACAAAAAATGAATATTCGTAAACAAAGTTAAACGAGTTCTATTATTAAGGTGTTTATATTTATGGTTTTAGTTCCATTGACGATCGGCGTATAAATTATATTTGACGTCTTTTCGTTAATATGATGGTTCTCTATAAAAATGGTATGTGTAAGATATTTTTTATGCTTACAAATAAAGTTTTATCTTTATGTATAGGTTCAAAGAAAGGCGACTCACATATTTCAGGTTGCTTTGTTTATAAAAATAACGCAAGTTAGATAATAACTGTTCACAGTTTGCGTAATTAATCTACTCCATGTAGTAATATCTGAGCAACGTTCTTGCGTTACAAAAGTCAAACTTAACTTTGAAGGAAAAATTTATTAATTTATCTTACATACATCAGAGAATAAAAGGTAGATTACTTTCAAATAAACCAAATTATTTCTTTCCACGAACATATTGTTTATACCAATAGCTAACAAATGTAGTAAAATCGCTCTTTGTCTTGATACGATAAAATTTATGCAATAATTAAAAAAATAGTAAAAATGCAAAATCGAAGGTATCAAAATTAACTACTCTGTGTTTTCGTTTACAAATGATTGTTACTAAGTGCTCACTTTGATGGAACTATTTTAAACACATTTTTCGTTATTCTACATCTGTCCACATGAAATTAAAAGTCTAAGGAACCTCTAATAGAGCAGGGATATTTAACTACTTCATTAGCACTTCTGACTGGGCAGTGGCATAATTGCTAACAGACGTTCCTCTAGAGAAGTACGCATCACGAACGTGTGTATCAATAATTGCCATGTGCAACCACCTTAGTAAGGTTAGTGGCTGAATTTTAATTTTCAATTTACATGCATTTACCTATTTGTTTTCTACTCCTCATTTTAAATGACGTATTTAAGGATTTCTCACATTTTCGAATGGGGAGCCAGTATAATAAATACACGCTTAATAAAATCATGTCACAGGTGGACATAAAAAACACAGAGTAAATGAAATATGCAAGTGTGAAATTTCACTCAGACCACTCGATTTATACTCATGACTGGCCAGTTTTATAAAATTTACTTTTATTTCATTAAATAGGTGCAGTTCATGCACGTGCATAGGTGTTAAGATGTATTACTGGTAAACATTCTGTCTATTATAATTAAAACAGAATAACAAATATCTAAGCGGTGTTATAGTCAACAGACAAAAATTAAACTTTTTCATGCTTTAAACAAATTTTTGAATTCTTAACATATGAAATGATGTAATAAACATGTGATCTTAATTGATATGAAGAGGAAGGCAAACACGAAAAAAATAATGTTCGAAAAGTTGACAAAAATTTAGTAAAATAAGAAGCTTACTATAGATATGAAATAAAATAATTGAAGATCGGAAAAGAACATAATGAAAATAACGAAAGAATGAGCAATATAAGGAAAAAAGGCTTAATTAAGATAAACGTCCCTTAATAAAAATTGATCTCACTAAAAGCCCCGAAGAGTTTTTTTATATATATATATATATATATATATATATATATATATATATATATATAATTAGTTTACAGTTAAATGATAAAATTTGGAATGGCTTTACTATCTATAATAGATTAACCATTAATATAGGTATAAACCAACTAATAAGCAAATTTATTTTAAAATAATCCAAATATTTTACTGGAGTTAGCTTCATGTTCGAAATTCGTGCAGTCTTTACCTACAATTAGTGAGTTTGTTTTCAAAATCAATATTAACGATTTTTCCATTATTGTTTCATTGATTATATCAGATCTTCATTAAATCTCAGTAGATTCACTTAAAAAATTTTTGTCATTTTGTTATGCTTGCATGTAGAAACCTGTCAGTTACTTTCTGAAATTTTGCATTATTGATTGTTTATACACGTGGTGATAGAGAAATCGAAAAGGTCTTCTTAATGCAAAATGCGTTAATTGGAACTTTTTAGTTCAAACTAAAAATGGTTTGAAATCCTATCAGACCTGAAATATTAAAGACCTTCCATTGACAAAAACAGCATTGTTTAGTTTGATGAAAGCTCCGTTACGACTTATTCAATGTAATGTGCATTAACATGAAACGGTCTTCTCATTCTGATTCCTGATAGATGTACGCATTACAAGTCGTGACATTTTCAATCGGTTTCAATTAAAATTTTCACAATAAGTTGGATGAACAGATAAATATCGAAGTTATTTTCCTTTACTAATCAGTTAGCAAAGATAGGCCATGCCTGAATTATAAACAACACTTTCGTACTTTTTGCTACTGAGTGTAAGAAAGTTGTTTCCAAATGCGTTTTCTATTTAGACGAACATTGATTGCGCGGGTAGCGATAACAATTAATATAATCAAGTTTGCGATCATGATATAAACACCTGACCCTTTATGTACATAAATTTGTCAGTATAAACTAAGCATTGTATAGTGTTGTAAAGGTAATTCATCCAGACGATCGGTTTCATCTTTATTGGGAACTCATCAATTACTGTCCAGAATTTGCCGCGGATAGGGCTCGAAATTTGGCAGTTCTGCTTCGGATTCTGGCGTTCTAATCACTTTGCGGCAGGGTCGCTCAGGGGTTAGAACACTAGATTCCGAAGCAGTTGTGTGCCTAGTTTCGAGACCTGTAAGCAGCAAATTTTGGTAAGTGTGTAATGAGATCCCAATAATGACGAAACCAGGCTACTGTATTAATCACTTTTTCAGCAATATACAATGCTTAATTTATAATGATAAATTTATGTACATAAAGGTGTTTATATTTAAATCACAACTGAGCCAATTTTGTTACTAGGTTCGCAACATCTAATACATACTTGCATATATATTAGTTCTCCGCAAGAATCAGTATTTAATTATTCAACATTATAGATGTCCGTGAAATTTATAATAAATTAAAGTTATGTTGTTATATCTGTCTAATAATAAAATTCTCCGTAAAGAATATAAAGCTTAATTTATACGCAGCTCCTTTGCCATAGAGAATGAGCTGTAAAGATTTTAATTGTACACTCCACAGTTTCATCATGAGGCATAGGATTTCTGGTCACTACAGTGAAATGTTAAATCAGACCAATAATTATCTAGTAAATGAGTTACATGTGCTTTACTTATTCTCCACCGACAAAGTAAGCCAAATTCTTTCATAATAATTTCATTAATCATATTAAAATTGGTATATATATATATATATATATATATATATATATATATATATATATATATATATATTCAATTCTTGTTTATCGCGGTAGATAGGTTCCAAGACCGGCCGCGATAGCTGAAAACCGTGAATTAGGAATGCAACATATTACAATACTTACTAACATTTGTTCGGACTTTTAAAACCCTCCCTTCACTTACAATTAACAAACTACCCTTTTACGGATCACGTATGTACAGTACTCTAATCTAAAACAGGCCGAAATATTTAAATGTTAGAATATTAATGTCAAGAAATATTGCTTTAAATGTTAGAATATTTAAGTAGAAAATTTACAAATTCCTAGTAAATAGCTGTAAAACTCTGGTCGAACGTCGGTAGATTCAAGGAACTATCCTTTTAATAACCTTCGGAAAAAAATTTGTTTTAATTACTAATTCAAATACAAGGTATGTAAATGTGTTAGTTTATGCTTGCTTTGTTGTTCGAAGACTAGGAAATACTATTTTTATTAATGTTTAAATGGAATAAACAGTATTTTTAATGGAATTAACAAAATATTTTGGTTCTTCATATATCGCGACCATTTTAGACATTACCGGAAAAGCTGCGATATATTTTCATATTTTCTCATATAATATAACGAAAAAATCCACGATGTCGTGAATCCGCGACAATCGATCTGCGGAGTAGAGAGGATTCACTATATATATATATTCTGAGTGAATTAACAATTTGGAGTCGCAAATCCACAAACAGGCACACGTTTGAGATTGTTGAAATATCATAATTTGCATTTAACGATGTCTGATGTGTCTTTGCTTTTGTAAAATTCCTGGAGACGAAGTATATAGCAAACATAACTCTTTCAATAGACACAACGTTATACTTTGTAAAAACATTACATTCCGGCCTTAAACAATAGTAACTAGAAATTCTTTAAATCAAGTTTGCGAGCTTGAAGTAAACACCAATCGCATTAGCGTTTTACCAGTCGTCGAACAACATAACAAATATCGCCAGCTGCAACCCACTGACGTCGTTTCGACCTTCCATGATCATCAGAGTACGACGGAAACTGACTATCGAGGATCCAACCGCCTTGAATATATATGGAAAATCAAAATTTAGATAGGCGGCTCTCACATCTAGCAGTCTCGCATACATTGAACTTGATTGGAAATGTCGGCTGCACAATTTCTATGCAGTCACGAACATTAAGTGTTTGCATAGAAATTGTGCAGCCGACATTTCCAGTCAAGTTCAATGTATGCGAGACTGCTAGAGGTGAGAGCCGCCTATCTAAATTTGATTTCCATATATATTCAATGCGGTTGGATCCTCGATAGTCAGTTTTCCGTCGTATTCTGATGATGATCAAGGAAGGTCGAAACGCGTCAGTGTGTTGCGGCTGGCGGTAGTTTTGTTATGTTGTTCGACGACTGGTTAAAAACAATGGGATTGGTGTTTATTTCAAGCTTGCAAACTTGATTTAAAGAATTGTTACCACCACTCGCGCAATCAATTATTGTTTTAGAGTAACTAGAAATGTTTTGAAGAATAATAACTAGATTAGTCCCAACGAGATTGTTTAACCGGATTTAAAACTGTGCTTGTTTAGCATGGTTATGGCTTGCTCTAACGAGTATTATACAGAATGAGGATTTCAACGTTTAGTCAAGGAAATTAATGAGAAAATGTGTACATCAATCTTTCATTATCATCGTGCTTACTGGCGACTCATCAGTAGGAGCTGGTATTACGCCCTTTAACCACTATATATTTGGTAGAAGAATGTGGAATAATAGGACGGTACATTCTTCTACCAAATATATAGTGCTTAAAGGGCGTAATACCGGCTCCTACTGATGATTCGCCAGTAAGCACGAAACGAATGTACATGAGATTATACTTTCCTTTCATGTGCCTTTGGTTTATCCTTCTGGTCACAACTGAACTAATTTGTTACTAGGTTCGCAAAACCTAATACATACTTGCATATATATTAGTTCTTCGCAACAAACAGTATTTAACTGTAATATATTCCATTATCATCATCAGAGTACGACGGCAAACTGATTAGCGAGGATCAAACCGCATTGCATATATATATATATATATATATATATATATATATATATATATATATAAATGGAAAGCAAAATTAGATATGCGGTTCTCACCTCTGGGATTGGTGCTTACTAAAATTTCGCAAACTTGATTAAAAGAATTTTTAGCACCACCCGCGCAATCAAATATTGTGTAATTTTATTATCTATATATGCGTGTGTGGCTAAAGCTACAGACAGCTAATAATCGTGACTACATAGAAATTGTGCAGCCGAAAGTACAATGTATTCAAGACTATTAGAGGTTAGAGCTGCATATCTAATTTTTCTTTCCATATATATGCAGTGCGGATCGATCCTCGCTATTCAGTTTGCCGTCGTACTCTGATGATGATCATTGAAGGTGGAAACGCGTCAGTGCGTTGCGGCTGGCGGTGGTTTTGTTATGTTGTTCGACGACTATTTAGAGTACATTGGGATTGGTGTTTACTTCAAGCTCGCAAACTTGATTTAAAGAATTGTTACCTCCACCGGCGCAATCAATTATTGTTTATTCATATAACTAAATGAGCATTGGTTGCGCGGGCGGTTATAGCAAATAATTTAAATCAAGGTTGCGATCTTGATAGAAACACCTAACCCATTATGTACATAAATTTGTCAGTATAAACGAAGTATTATATAGAGTGGACGAATTGCCTTTTCAACACTCTAAAAAACTTAGTATATACTGACAAATGTATCCATATTTATATCAAGATCGCAACCTCGATTAAAATTATTTGACAATCAATATATCAATTATTGCGGTCTTGATATAAACACCTGACCCATTAATTACTTACATATGTCAGTAAAAACTAAGAATTGTAGACCGGTTTCGTACTTATTGGGAACTCATCATGTACTGGCGAGAATTTGCCGCGGATATGATTCGAACCTGGGCACGTCTGCTTCGGAATCTGGTGCTCTAACAACTGAGCCATCCTGCCGCACACTACACTGCACACAATTTTCAGTTATATACTAACTAATGTAACTTGGTTAGTCTATTTTTCCTTTTAGGTGGAGCTGATATGGCATCCATTTAGACTCAAAGTTCCAACTAACCATCCACAATCTGTCATTACTGAACAGACACCACATTGCATGGGGAAGTGGTATTGAAATGAACAATTATATAATTAAATTAACATTGGTTGCGTGGGTGGTGATAACAATTATTATAATCAATGTTGCGGTCTTGATATAAACACCTGACCCATTAATTACATAACTAAGAATTGTATAGTGTAGAAAAGGCAATTCATCCAGTAGACCGGTTTTGTCCTTATTGAGAACTCATCATGTACTGGCCAGAATCAATATATCAAGTAGAAAATTTAGTTTAAACTGTCCTATATCAATTGCTTCACGTGTACACTCATCCCAGTAAAATTACAGCGATTTTACAAGTTCTGCCGATTCAATAGATAAGCGTAAGCCACGCCTATGAATCCAACTATTTAAGTTGTGGTGATAATCTGTCACGGCTCAAACGGGTAAAAGTTTAATGCAAATTTTTATCATGTTCAAAATCGAATTTGACATAATGCAGGAATAATTAGTTGAGCCGTTTTTATATGAAATATTTTCACGGTTAAAAACTGTACATTTTAAATGTTAGAAGCTATAAAATAGTTGATAAATTGTAAAGAAATGGTTAGGCATTTCAGGTCATTGTTATAAATTGGGAAACATGAATGAGGTAATTGTGGTTTAACAGATGATTCCTTCTGCAACTAAAAAGCATGAACTATGGAGGAGCTGTAAATTTTGATAAGAATTAGATAGCGATAGACTTAAGCCAAAATGTTCTTTAAGCAAGAAAAACTAACATAAGCAAGAAGTGCTTATTGGAATTAAATGCTCCATTTATTAATTATTTATTATTTGGTTAATTATAAATAGCACTGGCGGAATTTGCTGATCAGCACCACAAAATAAATTGTTCCTGCTTAATTTTTCATTTAAATATGTAATTATTAAATAAAATTCTACGAATAGTTATAGTTGTAACAGTGTGGCTAGAAAGCACTGGCTGTCATTTTTAATTCATGTTAAAATATGGATTTGTTTTAATTTAGTTTTAAATATATTATTAGCTAATAATTAAAGCATTAGACGAGATGAAATTGTAATTAATCGAATGATATGCATGACGTAGAGGAATTTTAGAATTGCCACTCCATATTTAGTTTCCAGTAAAATGGCTTTCATTTGTGTTGTGTTTCTGTAGACTTTAAAACAGTTCAAGATCTCTCTTTCCAGTGCAAAACGTTGTTAATTTTAAAATTGATAAATCCTATGAAAAAGGTTAAAGGAAATTTCTATATTTCGAAAATACTATTTTACTACGCTCTACCTGTAATGTGCAATAATTTATAGCATTTACCATTTTTAAACAATACATTTAATACCGATTAGTGGAATTTAAAATAGTTAAGGTGGCATTTATCTGTCTTATCTCACCTCTGACGTAGTTGTCACTAGCCAAAGTCGTCAAAATATTCGGTCTGATCTCAAAGTTACCGTCAAAATTGGGCATAGGAGCTCGATTTATTCGCAATGCGCCTTGAAACCAGCCCGCCGAGTATACTGTGTTCCTTTCAACCGGCACCTCATGATCTGTTGTCTCGGCTTGAAGGTGATCATTTTCAGCTGATCCTGCCCGTCTCGACGGTCCATTCATGCGGAACGCCAACCCAGGAAATCCGCGAACACTATTTCCAATATCAAGGAGGTCGGTTGATGACACCAAACTGACGCTAATCACGTCAAGTTGAAGCGATGAGTAGACATTGTTCTCCCATTGAAGAAGTCGTTCCGTGGGCTGTAGGCTGTCAGGCTTAATAAAGCAAATCAATATACTGAATAAAGTCATTATTGGCGAAGGAAAGCGTTCTTACCTTGCTAATGCACACCTATAATTAAAAAAAGATAAATTTTTCTTTTGTTGTGATGCGACTGAACGGCTTTTTTGTCTTTGTGCTAGTTTATTTTTGTTTTGATAAATACTTCAGAATAACAGTGTCCTGCACAATTTTTGTATGCAATCCATTCCCATTTTTAGTTTAAAAAATTCTATACAGTGGTACCTCGAGATATGAGCAGCCTAACATACGATTTTTTTGAGATACGAACCGGAGCTCGGGCCATATTTTCGTTCAAGATACGAGCCCAAATCCGAGATACGAGCCGTGCTTCCGGAGCCTCCCGCTAGTTGGCGCGCAGGGTCGGGCATCATTTGAGAGAAGCTCTTGCTCACTTGCACGTGTTACCCGCTTAAATCGAAGTTTATCTTGTGCGCTGTACCCTTTTGTGTCTAATTTTTGCGTGTTTATTAATTTTTTGTGTTATCATGAGGCAGAAAAATGTGAGTGCTAAGTACAGGGGTGACAGGAAGAAGAGAAAGGTGTCGATAGAACTAAAGCAAGAAATAATTGAAAAAAATGAGCATTTTGAAAGGCAGGCAAAAGCAAAGTTATTCGGTTACATTTTTATTGAAAAGAGCTGCGAGTGAAAGTACAGAAAGTGCAGATAAGAAGGCAAAAACAAGTGATAATTAAATTTACGTGAGTGTTAAGCTTAGTTTAAGTTTAAAGTTAAGTGCGTTGTTTTAAGTTTTTACTTTCATTTGAAATAAGGAATGTACCGTCCACCTTTGTTAGCCGCATTCGTCTGTCTGCAAAGTGAGACTTTTATGCTAAATAACTCTTTTATTTCTTTATTTCATATTTTGTTACCTACTTGTTAATTATACGTGTTTGTTTGTTATTTGAAAACATATCTTTATTCATAATTTACAATGGGTTGGGGTTTTTCATAGCTCCCGAACGGATTAAATCGAATTCAGTTATTTTAAATGGGAGAAATTCGTTTGAGATACGAGCCGATTGACTTACGAACTCGATTCTGGAACGAATTAAACATGTATCTCGAGGTACCACTGTATAAAGCAATATATTTTGCATACCAGTTGAGTCATAGCGAAATGAACATGATCGTTTTTTATCTGTGTAATGAAGGTCAGTTTTAAATTAAAGTTATGCTCAAAATTAAACCACTAACAAGTAAAATAATTTAATTTATTATCATTTTAAAAAATGGCATGTCTGTCTTATGATAACAGATCAGTGCTGGCTAGCGGGTTCTTTATTTCGAAAGGGATGATCATCAGAATCCACGTAACGGAAAGACTGATAAACATGTCAATTGGTAAGATAACAGAAAATTACAAGCAATGCACATATTCCGTAGAATGCAGAATTATTTTCATAACTCTAAGTCAATCCCTAGCCACGATATTTGGAACCCCTACAGATGGTGTCCACCATGGTAATATTGATCAGGTAGATAATTTTCGTTTTCTGTCACATGCAATTTCTACAGTATACTGACAAAACTACAAGTTCACATTACACATACTTTTTATATACATATTCGCATAAAATTTTACAATTGTCCGAAAATATTACACACTTGGAGAAATATGATATTATTTCATCAAATATGCTTGATTTTTGGTTCTCCAATGTGACAGTAATGTTTAGTTTTATCTCGTCGGGAATTTAATTCTCCTACTTGTTAACTTGAACACAAACTATGTTTAGATAATGTTCAATGTGAAATATTTTTTGTCGGTAATTTAACTACTTGTGGTTTGATTATGATTGATCTGCAAATATTTGCTAATCTCTAAGTTTAATAGCAGAAGCGTGAGAAATTTATTGTTTTATAATGCTAATTGTGTGAAATCTTTACGACATCTCTTGATGATTCCGGAAAATATTTCATTTCCGTCGAAATAGATTTCTAACACTCACCTATATAGATTTTATTCTGCAAATTTATTGGTTGTTATATCGATTGACCTATTCGGTAGACTGCATCACGAACCACGCACTTTCTTTTAATACAATCACTAGACGTCACCAAAAACAGACACAATATCTCAATGATAATTCGTTTATCCATCTATTTATGTTTGGATTTACCAATGTAAACTATAATCGCTCAAATTTTAGATATTTTTCGTAATAATTTAGCAGCACTTGTGAATATTAATCGTCAACATTAGCTTAAAAAATAGGTTATAGAAAGATTTTTGTTAACTGACAATGAATTTCGTTCAAGAAAACAGCTTATCAAGCAGTGAACTTTTTCTGAAATTCATAACACAACCTGAATGAGATTAAATAACAACGCAATAAACGAAAATATAAGTTAAAGCCATGGTGAAGTTAGAATTATTGTCTAAGAAAAAATAAAACTTATTAAAACAGAAATAGTAAGGACAAAGGATGAATTCATATCCGATAATGAATCTGGTAATTGCATTAATCCCTAAATGTATGAAGTGTTAAAAAATGATATTTTCTATAACTTTATGATCGAAAAATTTTAGAAAAGAACAGGACATTTAATATACTTCTATTTTCATAAAAATTAATGATAGTTACCTATTTTGGATTAAATTGAATATAAGATCACTTGAGTAGATATTAAAAAACTGTTAGAGGTAGTTTCATTATTATAAAAACAATTTAGTCTACATAGTTATGTGTCGATTCAAATATACATGAAATCTGACCAAACGCGAACTGTCTATTAATAGTATGGCTTTTTTTCCTTTTTTTCTTATACATATTCTTGGCGTTCTGCAACTACTGTATTAAATTTTGTATCCAACAAACTCTTAATTGATTTGGCACTCATTTAATTTTCTCTGGATTTTGATTTGAAATTACTCCCTATATAATCTTGTGAAACGTTTACATCGGGTAAGTGCTATTTGCTCACATCCGACCCAATTTCTGTTGAGGCCGATTTCTAATGAATGATGAACCATATTTAATATATTAGTGAGATCATATCGTATGATATTCCTTTTAATGTTTTTTAATTAAAGATGTTAGTTTTGTTGAACATGATGATTCATCTATCATTGACTTTTAGAGTGTGATGAATTTTGGATAATTTAACTAGATATTGTGGCTGTGATTCTTACGCTTTAATAACTTTCTACAATAAATGCCAGTTTGCTCTTGTGAAAAGTGCACCATGGTGGGTTTAAAATATTGGCTATTTGTGGTACACATAAACTTGTAAACTAATTTAGATTTTGTGTGTAAAAGAAATTGATCATTGTAGTCTAATTACCTAAACCTACGTGCAAGGGAAATTGAGTCAATGTAACAATTAAGAAAGCTTTATTTTAAATTATAATATAATAGCCATATTTATTTATAAATTACTTTTTTAAATTAATAATCTGTCTCAACAAAGACTAATGCGGTATAGCATATTAGTCGGATTTGTTGTGTAATTTGTAACACCTGTGAAATATTAAATGACTAAGGACTTTGTAAAGTCAAAAATTGTTCGGTCTATTGATTAGGCTAATCTATCGTTCGGAGCACTACAAATACACCAATAACGTAGCAGATGGATTCAAAATATACCTAAGTATAAAATATTTTAATAATTAAATTCGTTTTATACCAATTAAGTAATCAACCAATTTTTTATCGAATTGGTGGAACGCGAGAATGAAATATAATTGTATGTGTGTTCACAATTAATTTAAATATTTCAGTGCAAAACTAAACATGAATATATGTTACTTGTGACATTTTACTTTCTAGGCTGAAGAAGAATGCTGTATAAATGATAAATCATTAATATAGTGAAGAGGGGATTCCAAAACAAGGTAGATTGTCTAGACGACAAAATGAAAAATTAGAAATCATATAATAACGCTGTGTAAAATATATTCTTAAACGCTGTCATCAGAGTACAGTGACATTATATAAATATATGTGTAAGTTGTCCATCAACGAGCTTAGACCAGTTAACCAGACGGTTAAAATCTTTAGGGGAAGTTCCCAGTGTCAAATCGACGGGCGAAAAACGTCTGCAATTAAGCCACATGTACCTAAAAGCATCGCACATATGTTCACCAAGAATTGATGCTGAGAAACTAGCTAATGGTAATAAGAAAAACCAGGTAGCTATTTAGGAAACGTTGATGGTAAAAAAATGACAGCTAGAGTTGTGCTAATAGAATAAAATTATTTTTCATTGAGCATGAATTAGAGGTGATACATATTGATGTTTAAACGATTTTCGTCTTCAGTCTCTTACTGTTTCAAATTTTTTTGCTTTTAAAGTAATTTCAAATGTGACCTTTTTGCAGATAATAATGTAGAAAATTATAACTATTAATTACTTTTATATGGCTAAAATTCTTTTGGCTGTTACTTTTTAGAACGTTTCTAGGAATTTGATAAACCTCGCATTACTGAAGAATATGCGCATACATAAATATATATTTATGCCTCAAATATATGCAAAAATAGTTTTAACGAAAATTTGCCAATTTATAATGAACGACGGTTGCATGCAGCGGACCTTTGCGGTGCATTGAAATAAATTGGATTTAAATATTTTATTAAGTAAAATGCACTTCGACTGTAAATCACCTTCCAACCATTTATTCAGATTTTCTCTATACGCGAAAATAGTATTCAATCACTCGCCAAAATAGTGATTTTCATTTAATTTGTATAGGATTTCGATCAGCCTTTGTGTTCGGTGACTAATTAGCGTGAATTTGGATAAAGGTTGCCGGCGGGACTGATCGTAAACTATTCAAAGGTAAAGAGAAAATAATGAATTCAACGTAAAATAAATAGCTACCAAAAATAATCACCATCAAACGAAAAACACATTGAAAAAATTTCGTAGGATGTTTTCATATTTAGATAGATATATCATTGACACAAGTAATTGTCTCTTATATATATATATATATATATATATATATATATATATATATATACTCATGATACAGTGTTCATGTGTGAAGGAAATAATAAATTATAGCAGATAAGCGAAATGTTTATCGTTCTCTTTCTTGATTATTCGCTAATTAATATATATATATATATTTTTTTTTTTCATTACGAAACTCAACATTACTTCAGGTAGCGAAGTCAGTTCATCCAGTAGACTGGTTTAGTACTTATTAAGAACTCTACAAGTACTTTCCAGAATCCTCCGCGGACGGGATACGAACCTGGGCACAGTTGATTTGGAGTCTATTACTCTCTCCATTGGCCACCCGTGCCTTATACCAACACGCAATTTGAAGTTATTTATAGGTTACTAACAAGGCTGTCACAGCCAAAATGCGATATCAGGATAGATATCTTATCACTGTCAATACACTTAAAAATAACGCCTTATATAGCCTTTGACGACATAAATTCATAACTTGGTCTGCATATTTTGTGAATGCTTATATTATATGACGAAGAATTGTACGCGATTTGTGGCACTTTAAACGAACAGTTGTTCTATGCGGGTTCGGTCATTTAGCCTAGGTCAGCAGATTATCTATGAGAAGCAAAATCCTGAAGCAAAATAAATAGTGCTCGTTAGCCTTGAACAGTAGGCAGCCTAAGAGAAGGGTGGTATTGAAAACAAATCCTCCATCCTCATTGGAAATGAGCGAACACCTGTTCTTTTTACACTAAAAATAAAAATGTATAATACGAATAATAATTATTACATAATGCATCGACCAACAGCTAGAATGGAAAAGGTCACCTTATATGTGCGTGGTTACAAGCCGGATAAGACTAATCAAGCTACATCAAATGAGTACGCAATTAAGCCCCCAGGATCGAAGGCTCTCCATGCAAATCTGGGAAAGGATCAATATTGTAGCGTATCCGTTGGCAAGAAAAGGAAGACGGTGTTACCCTAAGACTTTTAATCAGAGGTCGGTATGCGTCTGATATACCTTTCAGATCCCACTGTATTGATTATTCTCACATGTATGAAATCATGATATAGGTAGGAAGAAAGCAAATGGCGACAATACTTTAATTATACTGGAACAGATTACAATCAACAGCTCTTTCTTATCATTGTGTTCGGCCAAGAAATAAAGATAGATTAACTTTGGTTCTTAGAGTTTAGGGGTTCTTGTTTCACGCGCTCGTCAGTCTTTCACGACAAATGAACTGCATAAGCACGATATTCGCATTGATTGAATCTAGGAGACCAGAATGACTTTGAGCACTCTACAATGTGTCTTATGTGTGCACGCAGGAACTTTCAGATAGTCTGTTAATGAACATAAAAATTTCATTAAAAATCTATCCGACTTTGCATTCGGCTTTGAGTGGCGTCCCGACATCATAATAATAAATAGTAATTTAAACACAAAAAAAACTAGATCAAAAGCCAGAGGGAAATGGAGCTTGAAGAAGGACTTTTGCTGAAAATACATGTGATAATGATATTATTTATTTTATAAATCAAGTTTATGTAAACACTAGTCCCATTGTATCTAATCAGTCACACTAAAGATAAACTTCTGACAGTCGCACGTATTGATGCATCTCGACCTTCCATGATCATTATCATAGCACAACGGAAAACTGACTAGCGAGGTTCGAACCGAAATTCAGATATGCAAATCTAACCTATAATAATCTCGCATATATTGTACACGACTTCAAAAGTCGGCCACACAATTTCTATGCAATCGCACACATAAAATTTGTGCAGCTTTCGCCGCATGTATTCAAGTTATACAATTAGGCTATCATTGATTATGCAAATGGTGACAACAACTAGTTAAACCACGTTTGCGTGCTTCATGCAAACTCCGATCCCTTTGTATGTAAACCGTCGCACAATGTTGCACAACTACCTTAGAAACAATTGTAATTCAAAATGGGTACTTCAGTTGTGACGTTTAAGATAAAATAGGATTAGTGTTTATCTCATGCTCGAAAAGGGAATTAAAAGAATTTTCATCACCAGGTGCGCTATAAACGTTTGTTTAATTGTATAACTTACATATATGTTGCGGGAAATGCAAAACGTTCTACTGTGTGACTGTGTACATATTCTACAGTCGACATTTCCAGTCAGATTCAACGTATGCAAGGCTAACATGTTTAATTTAGATTTCCTAATATGATCCTCACTTGTCAGTTTGCCATTGTCCTCTGATGATTATCACGGACGTTCGAAACAAGTCCGTAGATGTGATTGACGTAGATTTTCTATGATGTGTGTCTGGTTATATACAACCGGACTGTTGTTTATCCGAATCCCGTATCCTTGATTTAATGAAACGTTGTCGCAGCCCGCCAAATAAGTGATCAATTGTTATTAAAACTAGTCTATTATCTAAATATGCACTCAAATTGCGTGCAGAATAGCATGCAAGATGCCGTAACAAAACAAAATTTTCAACACTACCTTAATTTAAGTAATGTAATATTGCTTTTTTTGGCGAAAGTTTACCTCTAACGTGAGCTTTACTCTTTCGTTACCTATCGTGAAATAATTTTTAAATGTAACCATTTACATTCGCTGACTCCGTTATAGTTTATTATATTCTCGTAAAACCACGAAAACTCCGCAAGAGCAATTCAAACAATTAAAGCAGCAAAAAGACATAATTTCGGTTTTAATTTTGTCTCATAAATTTAATTTAGCCTACCGTTGGTATTTCACATCGCGCTGCCACAGGGTCGGATCGAACTGCACTGCCGATGAATTGCGTCTGGTAAACATAGCAGTACCAAATATTCAAGCCATCCTGCGTGATTTTCAATAAGTTTATGCCGTTTACCTGTTGACATTGCATCTGTGACCACGCAAAGTGAACAAATAATGTTAAAATACTTTTAACTATTTTAATAAAGTATTTTGAACGTGTTACCAATGTTGTTTGATTTTGATGTTTACAGGGGTATTTCAAAGTCGCGAAGGCCTTCTTCTACATATCACCATTTAATAAAAATTAATACACCTTACTATTAACCGATTCTAGTATTCCTTTAACAAATACGCAGGCATGGTAACGCTTTTACATAAGCAAGAGTAGATCCATAAAACTTTACCCATTTACGTTTAGACCCACGAGTCCAGGAGATTGTCTAATTTACCAGGATTATCGACTAAGCATATCTTCAAGGTAAATTGAACCAACATGTTTAAATGTGTTATTTGGTTATTTAATTGATGCAATGAAAACACCCAAAATATATACCCAAAATCACTCTAAATACACTTATAATTACTCAGTTTATGTATGTGAAACTATACCAGATCTTATAAAGGCATCGAAAGTTTAACTAAATTGGTAAGTTATTTTAATGAACAATTGGACTAACATCAATTTACCAACTTGATAAACGATAGATAAATTAATTCAGACGAGAGAGATGAGTAAAGTGTTTGATGCTGATTTAAGAAGTGGTAATATATTCTAGAGAAATTTGAACACGCTATTTGCGAATAAAATTAAAAAAAGAATGATCATAAATTTTCAAATGCATAGAATTATCTAAAGCGTTTGTAATGAGAGAACATGGAAAAAGGGGAGAAAAAGCAATTGGTGTAATCGCGAAATCACCTCATGCATACATGTATACAACAAGCCTAATTTCAGATAAATATAGAACATTACTCATAAAGTTAAAAGCGGGTTCAATTAAGCCCCATTAAAAAAACTATATTAGCAAATTGAAGATTTAAACAAAATTTTAAATTAATAACGTCAAATATATTCGCTGTTATATCATAATTTTAATCATTTTCTATGCATATTTAATTCTCCAATTCTTTCGATCTTCTATTCGTGCTAATGGCTAATGCATTGTTGAATATTGCACCCAGCGATTTTTCAACTGCAAATGCATTCATAATATTATATATATATATATATATATATATATATATATATATATATATATATATGCATTACGGATTGTTCCTCACTAGTCAATTTGACGTCGTACTCTGCTGATGATCATAGAATGTCGAAACGCGTCTGTACGTTTGACCGTTTGGATTTTTGCCATATTGATCGGAGACTGGTCCAGTACAATTGGATTGGTGTTTACTTCAAGCTCACAACTAGATTTAAAGAACCCTCGTTATTTTTCAGATGTTCATACATTGTTTCATCTTAGATTGACCGGCTCATTACCACAGTTTCTCCATCTTTACCGGCTTTGAATTAACCACATTATTAGCTATCAACGCTTTCCTAAATCGTATCACGACATAACTTTGTTTATACTTGTCGTCCTTATAATTTATCATTATAAAGACCATCTCAAATTCTAATTTCAGTTTCTTTGTTTCTGGAAGACGCTTGACAGTCGTTACAGCTTCCGTCATAACCTTGTTCTTAGGCTAGTATTCCATAGGAACAGCAGCTTGCAGACCACGATTAAGTATCTCCAGCGGTTCTCTATTTAGATACATTTACATTTCTTTTCAAAAAAAGTATCATCATTCTTAGATTTAGGTATTCTGATTTCTCACCGTTCTTGTTTCTTTCATGCTTGAATATAAATAGGAGGGATTACCATCTTTATACCATACGTTAATGAACAACTTTCTTTTTATAGATTTAGTCTATAAATATAAATTAATATAAATTGGCATATTAGTAAGCTTAGATTTCATATCTATGGATGCACATGTCCTCGGACCAGCAGTGTTTAAATTCTTTAAACGGGATTTAACTGAATAAACGGAGGTATTGCATGGAAGCTATATGACGTTAAGAGTTGTGATGAAAATTTAGATATATGTATTTCGTTTGCATCCTTTAATTTTAGAAAGGAATACCAGAAACGCGTCGGAGGCATGCCTGTAGGATCACCATTGTCTGTCGCTTTTACTAACATATTTATGCAATATACTGATAAAATACTCCTAGAAAGAACACCTCTAAAACTGAACTTCTTTGCATGATTTCTTAATGATAATATCATAGCTTTGAACCATAGTGATAATGAATTAATAAACTTTATTAAATAGGAAAATACAATAAATGATCTAAAGGTCATGTTGGAAAAGGAAATAAGGGTGGAGGGAGAAAGCATGTCTTTATTTGAAATAAAAGCAGAATTAAGGAATATTACAGAGGAATGTCTATAGAAAATTATCTTTTCGTGCATCCTCATTTATATTTTTACTAAAATCACTTTTTTGGTATGAAAGTAGGCATTTTTTAATTTATACTATAGAAAAGTTGAATAGATTAGACTTAAGGATATGTTCAACGGAAATGGATAGCCACATGAATGAACAGATAAAGCAATTTGGAGAATAAAAATTATGTTCGATTCTGATTCGTTGCATGTAAAGCATGAAAAAATACCAGATCCGAAATTGAATAGACAAATAAAATTTTTGGGAGTTAAATATAATATTATAACTAAATTGAAACTACCATTCGTTTATGCAATAACCCATCAAACCAGAAGTGAAGATCTTAACAAATGTACAAACCAGATTTATATGAAATGAAATTTTCCTTTTAACAGCAAATATATTTGATTTCTCTTATTTATATTTTAGTCAATTATTCAACTTGTTTGAATTGTTTATTTCATAGAATTTAATTTATTTTGTATTTTGTTTTTATGAGTAATATCAAATAATTCTTTAAAAATTATGCCTTTAATGTACATCTATGCCTGAGGCCAATTCGTGATTTATTTGATTAGCATTTTCGCTCCTTCACACTTCAATGCTCTACAATTCCATACGCCTTCGATATTTCGACGCATATTTTGATTTAAGATTAGTCTCAGTTATTTAATTTTATTCCAGACTAACGATTTAAAATATTTCAAGTATCTGTTACCACTTTGTAAACCAACATTAACAATCGTACTTATCTATCTAGCTGGAAAATAATTATCTAACGTTTAACAGGATATTAAGTCGATGTAAGTTCAGATACGTAAATAAAATGTAGAATACATTGAGAAAACAATTTTACAGTGGAGTGAAACTTCCGATGCTTTTATAGGATCTGGTTAAAATTATTATTCATAAACTTAGTAAGTATAAGTTGATGTAAAGTGATGTTTGGTATATATGTGTGCTTTATTTATATTAAGTACATGATTAATTGACTCACCTAAACATGTTGGATAAATTTTCTCTAAAACTGTGATCATTCGATAATCCTGGTAAATTTGTTAAACTTTTAGACTCAAAGGTCTAACCTTAGATTGGTGAATTGGCATAGATCTGCTTAGGTTCATGTATATGTTAATTCATGCCTGTGTATTTGTTGAAGGAATATTATAATTGATAATTGTGAGATGCAGTAATATTTATTAAGAAGGTGATGTGTAGAAAAAGGAGCACCATGAGTGTCGTTTTAATGCGCCTTCTCTATTACCACTTGCGCGTATACGGAACGAGATCTGAAGATTTCGGTACATCAGCCCAATGCAACATGGTTTCTAGATAAGAAATCCAAATAAAAATGTCATATTATGTTTATAGAAATTGAATTTCAAGGTTATCTCACTATTTCTATTATATGTATCAAATCGGTAACGTGTGTCCACAACAAATTTTTAAGATGATTCCTATTATTATTTATATGACGGTATATACAAACACTAGTCTCATATATATATATATATATATATATATATATATATATATATATGCATTTTTCAGTATAAACTAAAATTATGTAATGTAGAAAAGGCAATTCATCAAGTAAACTGGTGTCGTCCTTATTGATATTGTACAGAATTTGCATTAAAGCAATCAAAATATTTAATTCTCAAATTTATTAACTGCACAATTTATTAGTGCTGTTTTTAAAGCATTTTACATTTCTCTGCATGGTAATTGATTATTATATATAAATATTTTATCATTAATTTCAAATTTACAGTAACCAAAATAAATTTACCTCTGGTCTGTTCGCGCACAAATCATTGTTAAGTGCTGGAGCAAGTGTATATTTGGCTACTAGATGCATATCCTTAGCATCCAAACGCAGTAGCGTGGATCTAAAAAAGAAAGAAAGTTCATATAACAAAGTACTAACGCATTCAATAAATAACTTTTATTTTTGCCAATCTCATGAACCAATTTTTCTAATTAAGCTTTATTTTCTACTCATTCTTTTCAGAACTACCTTTTCTGAAAAAATCCGTTATAACTGTGATAGAAAATATGCAATTATTTGTGATAATTTCTTCTTCCTAAATCTATCGCAATGTGAATGACAGGAGTACACCGACTGGTCACACACAATGACAGAAAATTCGTCAACTTGATTTAACAAATTGTTATCTCCACTTTCGCAGTCAATTAATTTTTAATTTTATAATATATATTTTTGTTGTAAAATCTGTATAAAATTTTCATTCGTTATTTCTAATCAGGTTTAATTTTTGCGAGACTACTAGGGTTGAGAGCCATATCGTGGATTTCCCACAACTTATATCTACATTGCGCTTTGATCCTCAATAGTCAGTTTTCCGTCGTACCTTGAGAATAAGCATAGAGCGTCAAAACGTGTCAGTAATTCTGTCTGGTACCGGTTTAGCTATGCAGTGCGACTGAATTAATAAAAACAAGATCGATTTTATTTTCAATTTTCCATGCAAGATTTAAAGAATCGCCATCAAATTTAAAGCCAAGGCAAAATTCTTTATTGTCTTAAAGAACTTATCTCAAATCTCAGTTAGTGCTTGCGACTGGTGGTAGTTTTGTGATGTTGTTCGACGACTGGTTAAATTAAATGGAATATTTCTTTAATTCAAGCTCGCAAACTTGATTTAAAGTACGCTAAAACGTGTCAGTACCTACGTCTGTTACTGGTTTAGCTATGCAGTGCGACTGAAAAAATTAAACAAGATCGGCGTTCTTCTCAATTCTCCATGCAAGATTTAAAGAATTGACATCGAATTTGAAGCCAAGGCTCAATTCGTTATTGCCTTAAAGAACGTATTTCTAAACTTTTTTTCCCTCAGTGAGTAGTAATAATATCTTATATTTTCAAATATTCATTTGGCAAATTAAGTTAAAAGTATCTTCTTTCATTAATTTTTATATTTTTGTACATTGCTTAGCGAAAGTGAAGCAACTTATGAGCGATTTATTAAATTATAACATTGCTAATTTGCTTCACATAAAATGCGTTATACGTGCCTTACTAGGGATAAATTACGACTAATATTATTAGCCATAAAATGATTATATTTCTTGGTAAATAAAGATTGTAAGTAATAAGGCAGTGCCTAAGCTGAGAAAATAATGAGCAGCTGTATAATTTAAACATTTTTGGTGTTCGCTTAATTTATCTTATTAAGATGTGTTTAATGAGGTGGTAATGCAATATTTACCAAGTCTCTTTTGCTATCCCGTGAGGCATCAAGTTATCTATTAAAACATGTAAACAATATGAAGGAATTTAAAAAGTGAATCGCAACTAGAATAAAATTTATATAGCAAATACGATTTAATTTGTGATGACACTTCTCTTTAATATTCCATTTTAATACTGTCTATTCATTATTGAAATCAGTTGCGCAAGTTGAAGTTCAAGGAAATGTCACACATATTCACTTATTCGAGAATGTATTCCTGTTATAACAAAAAAAATTTTATTTCGACATAAGATTTAAAATTTGTGTACATCGGCATTTGGACCACACAGAAAAAGTGTTGTATATGTACATACGCATTAAGTTTTACTTTGGTGGTCATTGCTTGGGCTGGGGATAATGAAAAATGTTTAAATTAAGCTGGCAGAATTAGAATCAGCACCATTACGATCTTCCCTACCAGCGGGACATCACAGCAACAAAATATGTGAGCTACACTTTTTATTATCTTTCGGCATTCCAAAGTCATCGTCACCGCATAAGTACAAATTGACAAATGGTTTCAGCTTTGCAAATGTCAGCCAGGCGAGAACAATTTTAAGCCAATGGCTGCAACCTATGAGTTTATTCATTAAGTCAGTTATTTACTGCTTGAGTACTGCCATTAATTCTTAATATATGAATTGCTGAATTAAAATAATTTACATTTTATTATTTATCTATTGTGCTCTTTTGATGACTAAGAAGGTCGACTTACGCCAGTAGGTATAAGTAAGAATGGTTTTCGACGTTTCGCAACTGGTAGAAAACAATGATCATTTATCTGGCTCTTGCTGTACCCAACAAGGTATTTGAACTCACTGTCTTCAATTTGACTCCGGATGTTTCGGCTGCAACTTTCGGCAGCCCTCTTCGACGGAAGGCGCATCCCACAAAAAATTTGACAATCATCAAGTCAAGTGGTAAATATAGTTTGAAATTCGTCATTTATACTTATTATTAGATCTTTTAAGCATACCGTTTATTATATGTAAGTGCTTATTTTTCAGTCTTAAGCAAACGCCTATCTAGTTAATCGTCGGATTGTAAATCAATGTAATTTCACTTGGATGAGTGTACACATGCATTAGCTGATTATTTCTCAATCCAAATCACTGTAATTTTATTTTGTTTAGAGTACAAATGCAGACACATACACAGAAACATGACACACACTTACCTAGTAAAAAGACATTTCTACTTTGGAGATCTAACAATAAGTATAAATGAAACAGTTTGAACAAAATTGACCACTTGACATAATTACTTTTCATCAAGGTTGCAATCTTGATATAAACACCTGGCCCATTAATTATATACATTTGTCAGTATAATCTAAGAACTGGATAGTGTACAAAAGGCAATTCATTCAGGTCGGTTTCGTCCTTGTTGAGAATTCATCACGTACTGGTCATAATTTGCCGTGGACAGGGCTCGAACATGGGCACGTCTTCTTCGGAATCTGGTGCTCTAACCATTGAGGCACCCTGTCGCACATTACACACAATTTTCTTTTATATTCTAGTAAATGTAATTCGATTAGTCTTTTTCATTTAGGTGGTGCTCATATGGGTTTCTGTACTTGACTGCAAATTTCGTCTACACAAATTTTATGCCGACACAAAGATAAGCTTTTCGCTAGATTGCAACCTAAATTAAATATTTTATATCACCGCCCGCGCAACTTAAGTTCATTTAATTACAAAAATGTTCAATTCAAGTAAATGCTACACAAGAAAAATTAGTTAATATATAACAGAAAAATGTGTATAGAGCTTGGCAGGGTGTCTCAGTGGTTAGAACAACAGATTCCGAATCAGATGAGCTAAGGTTCAATCCTTGTCCGCGGAAAATATTCGCCATTACGTGGTGACTTTTCAATGATGACTAAATTGGTCTACTGGATGAATTACATTTTCTAAATGATATAAAGCCTATTTGATACTGGAAAATGTACGTACATAATACGAGAGGTGATTATAACAGAATCGTTATCTTAATTTACATAAATGAGTTTTCGTAGTTTTTGCCACGATTATGTACGTTATTCGCTAGAAATCTGTGACAACTGTAAAATGTTCATCGTATTTAACCAATAATTGGTAAATTGTATTGTCTATCTATGTATATGTGGCGAAAGCTGCAAACAGTTAATGTTCGTGACTGCATAGAAATTGTGCAGACGACATTTCCAGTCACGTTCAATGTATGCGAGACCGCTAGAGGTGAGAGCTGCATATCTAACTTTGATTTACATATATATTCAATGCGGTTTGATCCTCGATAGTCAGTTTGGCGTCGTACTCTGATGATGATCAGGGAAGGTCGAAACGCGTCAGTGCGTTGCGACTGGCGGTAGCTTTGTTATGGTGTTCGAAGACTTGTTAAATACATTGGGATTGGTGTTTTCTTCAAGCTCACGAACTTGATTTAAAGAATTGTTTCCACCACCCGTGTAATCAATTATTGGTAAACTTTCATCGTGTTGTTGTGAAAATTGTGAAACACAATGTTATTAGTGCTTATCTAAAATTTGTAAACTTTTTTTTAAATTTTTATTAGCACCCGCGCAACCAATGCTTGTTTTTATTTACAACACTTAGTAGTTTGAAGATGATCCTGCTTTGTTTTACTATTTTCGCAGTTTTGTTTCTAATAAACCGGTTTCTTACATATTTCAATCGTAAATTTTGCTGACGAAATGTGCATTGTAACATGTTGAGACAATACTATTCATAATTTACTGCAAACGAACGGCTATAACAAAATCTCTCCGGAGTGTCAATCAAAAGTTTTAACGAAAAATAGGATGCAGATCAACACCGAATTTTGTTCCAAGTTACGATTTACTTATATGAAAAGAAATTGACAATATATTACCATTTATATAATTAAACGTACATTGGTTGCGTGGGTGGTGATAACAATTATTATAATCAAGGTTGCGGTCTTGAAATAAACACCTGACCCATTAATTGCTTACATATGTCAGTATAAACTAAGAATTGTATAGTGTAGAAAAGGCAATTCATCCAGTAGACCGGTTTCGTCCTTATTGGGAACTCATCATGTACTGGCCAGAATTTGCCGCGGACAGGACTCGAACCTGGGCACGTCTGCTTCGGAATCTGGTGCTCTAACCACTGAGCCATCCTGCCACACACTACACTGCACACAATTTTCAGTTATATACTAACTAATGTAACTTGGTTAGTCTATTTTTCCTTTAGGTGGAGCTCATATGGCATCCATTTAGACCCAAAGTTCCAACTAACCATCCCCAATCTGTCATTACTGAACAGACACAACACTACATGGGTAAGTGGTATTGAAATGAACATTTATATAATTAAACGAACATTGGTTCCGCGGGTGGTGATAACAATAATTATAATCAAGTTTGCGGTCTTGATATAAACACCTGACCCATTATTACTTACATATGTCAGAATAAAATGTTACCATTTTTGTTGCTAAAATGCTTTACTCCCGTGGCAACATATACTGGATCTCTTTTATTCATTGAGTCTAATTTTGTAAAACATCCGGTCATAGAGCCAATAATTTTATAAGCATGCTCCTAAGAAGGCAATTTTACACTCGAATTTTCACTACACTTGAATTAATTATATTTTGAAACCGACAAATAATATGGCATGCGTTAAATACAATACAATATGCAAGTATGTATTAGTTGTTGCGAACCTAGTAACAAATTAGTTCAGTTGTGACCAGAAGGATAAAACAAAGACAGCATGAATGGAAAGTATAATCTCATGCACATTCGTCTCGTGCTTACTGGCGACTCTATGGTTGCCGAGTCGGTACATGGTACCAACATGATGGATATCAATTTATACTATAGTTCACCGAAATTGAGAATTACTACTATTTCTGAACACATCGTCCTATTAACCCACATTCCTCACCCAAACATGTAGTGGTTAAAGGGCGTAATACCGGCTCCTACTGATGAGTCGCCAGTAAGCACGAAACGAATGTGCATGAGATTATACTTTCCATTCATGCTGTCTTTGGTTTATCCTTCTGGTCACAACAGAACTAATTTGTTACTAGGTTCACAACACCTAATAAAAATTTTAATATGGCATGCGGTTTAAATTCATTTATTTGATGCTCTGTGTAATACAGTTGAAATCTATTTAATGTTCAAAATATGATAATATATTTAGTTTAATTCTAAGAATGCCAGCATCGTCAGACGATATCAAAAATTAAAAAATAAGACTTAAGCTGCAACCCGGTTTCAGATTTGTAATCTTTTCAGGATTTACATGGTTATTTCATTCCGTCGTTTTTAAAATAACACTGAACAATTGATCAAATTACTAAATAATGCACAAATGCTTGAAAAGTATACAAATTTACCTGGACGCAACTACATAGAGGCTGTTATACCGATCCATTTCAAGCAAAAGTGAATAATTGCCAAGGTCAGGAGAGCTAAATGCGTTGGATCTGGAACTTGCCAACAAATCTGTGACAAAAATTAAAAAATAATAGAAATTTCTATGTGGAAATTATCGATTTAAATTGTGTGAAAAAAAATTTTTTCTTATAAATCAGTATTTTTGATAATATTTTCTCAGTGCGTGAAACGTGAAATGCATTTCACTATGTCGTCAAAACAAGGCAACTGGCCAACTCGATTTTAAAAATATAATATGAATTAATTTAAATAACGAATTTTGTGCCACTGGTAGCCTGTTGCATTGTTTTGAACATTACATTTTATAGTAATAAAAATTTTAAAATATTTCATAGAAAATTACGGTAAACATGCTCGCTGAGATTACACATTAAAATAAATGATCATTTAGGTTATCTATTGTATTATTAATCTATAGTGTGATTAACTTCAAGCAAATAAATATTACATCATTAATGCGATTCTGTCGATTGCATAATAGTGTCTTTATCTATAGCAAAATTTAATTAAGTCAGTTAGAAACAATCTCAATAACACACTAATAAGTCGAAAGCTGCTAATATAGTATCATCATGACCGCATAGAGAAATGTCTGCTGTCATTCCTTTCAAGTCAAATGAAATGGTGTATACCAAGACTGAAAGCCGAATTTTTCATTTGCAATATATTATGTTTCTTTAATTGATTTCGTCCAGTCATTTTTTGTCGTTCTCGGGCGTAATCAAGGGAATTCGGGAGTAACAGATTGTTGGAATAAATTGTTTTTCTAAACATTGATTAAATCATTGTTTTCGCGACAACTAAAAATGTTAATTGAGGAATACTTCGTTTAATGAAGCATAGCTAAATTCTAGAACATATATATTGAAGACAATTAACAAAGGTCATTTTCGTTTCGCCAGCTCTTAACTCACAAAAACAATATATTTTACTTCATTAAGTTATTTTATAGAATGCATACGCGAAACTGTAACAGACAGAGGGCGTAAAACGCGCACCCCCAGACAAAAACAAAAGTGTCGCCAGTTGATGATTCGTTCATGCACAAATTTCTTTCGCCTTATATACAACCGAAATGTACGTTTCAAATGACCGGTTTTGCAGTAAGAATTTTCGCGTCAATTTTATTTTTTAAATAAACATGAAAATCCACCTGTTTTGGAATGATATATTTGTAAAAAAAATGCCTTCGTCTTTTGCTTCTTTCTCGATTCTGTGAGCTAACAAAAAACTGATTGGAATCAGAATTACATGTATGCCAGCAGGTTGCATAGTATGTATTAGGTGATGCGAACCTAGTAACAAATTAGTTCAGTTGTGAACAGAAGGATAAACCAAAGGCAGCATGAACGGAAAGAATAATCTCATGCACATTCGTTTCGTGCTTACTGGTTTGCAACACCTAATATATACTTGCATATGTATTATTTCTCCGCAAAAACAGTATTTAACTGTTATATATTGTATTGAATGATGTCATGCTTACCGCGAAATGTGATAACTGAATGTATGGATTTACTGGAGTAACAGGTGTTCAGAAATATTTGTAATTCTCAATTTCGGTGAACTATAGAATACATTGATATCCATCATGTTAGTATCATGTACCTTTTCGGTACTATAATGTTGGTATCGGTTACTAACACAATAGCCATAGTGTTAGTATCCTTTACAGACTTGGTATATATATTATATAGTGTGCGTTAGCGTTGAAGTCGCATTGTCGAGACTTTATATAATGTAAGCTTTACAACTGCAGGTTTACACATTCGTCTAGGAGATTGTAGTGTCCTATTATCTCACATTCCTCACCCAAATATATAGTGGTTAAAGGGCTTAATACCGGCTCCTACTGATGAGTCGCCAGTAAGCACGAAACGAATGTGCATGAGGTTATACTTTTCGTTCATGCTGCCTTTGGTTTATCCTTCTGGTCACAACTGAACTAATTTGTTACTAGGTTTGCATCACCTAATACATACTTACATATGTTGCATAGTGTTCGCTCTATATTGACAAAACGGGTGGTTAGTAAGTACTTCAGGTTTTATGAGATGCTAACTATACATCACCTGAAGTAAAAGCAAACCAAAATTATTAGTTCGTATATGACAGAAAACTGCGTGTAATATGCTGCAAGAGCTGGAGCGGTGGTTTGAGTACACGTCTCAGTGGTGAAGGTTTCCTTTTAGAATTTGACTTCACTACTACCTTTATGTATAACCAAAAAGCAGCTTACATTGTTCGACTGTTCCACATTCGTTGATTAAATATAAAACTGTTCTTGCGGATTATGGCCAATTTGCATTAATGAGTCGACATTTAATACTGAACGTATGCTCAAATAAGACTATATATTTTGGTTAATTTTGAGTTTAAATGGCGCCTCATATCAAATTTTTTTAAATACAATTAGGCGTGCTGTGTTGAATACAGAAAAACCAATTTTAAGGTCAAAAGGCTTCCGTAATTGTCCATACCGGTAGTCTTTCTTTAGTATGTATGAAAAAAAGTGATTGACCTTTAATTTAATGAAACCAACATTGGTTGCGCGCTCGATAATAACAATTATTTTTAAATAAAGTTGCAATCTTGATATACACACCAATCCCACTATACGTATATGTATACAATTGTAAGTATAAACTAAGCATTTTATTTTTTATAAAAAGTAATTCATCCAGTAAACCAGTTTCATCCATATAGGGAACTCTTCACACATTTTTTCAGATGCGTCCCACACAAGGCTCGAATCTGGGCATGATTCTTTCGGAGTCCGTTGTTCTCATTACTGCGCCACCCTGCCGCACGTTACACAAAATTCTCAGTTTCATATTTACTAATGTCACTCGGTTAGCTTATCCGTTGAATGAAGCTTACATGGAAACTCTTATGACTTAAACATTAATCTAACCATCTTTACTCTGTCATTATATGACAAACACAACTCTACATAGGGAAGTTGCATTGAATAGAAAATTAATGTAATTAAATGAAAATTATTTGAGCGGGCGACTTTAACAGTTATTTAAATCAAAGCTGCTGACTTGATATAATCACCAATTTCATTATGTACATATATTTCTCAATATAAACTAATCATTGTATAATGTAGATCGACCAATCATACAGTAGGCCGGTTTCGTCCTTATTAAGAAGTCTTCACCTAATGCCCGAGGGATATTCGAAACAGTACGTGTTCTCTAGACCTGTGAACAAAGAGCGGCCAGAAAAGAAGATGTTGTTCAGCCAGACGGTAGTACTTCGTATTTTACTAAATAAAATTTTACATGGTAATAAATATTATACGAACAATAATCTTAATGTAGGCAGGAATAGCAGAAACTACTAATAGGGAATGAAAACTCAAACTGGTTGAATTGACAGTTTGTTTTTATGCACAAAACAACATTTCATTGTGACGACCCGTTGAAATTTTTCAATGACGGTCGTAATTAGATGTGAGCGAAGCAAGAGTTTTTCCAGAATCTCGAATAACGATGATAACTCTATGAAAATATGGTGAAGCAATAAAATTAAACAATAATTGATTGCGCGGGTGGTGGCATCAATTCATTAAATCAAGTTTTCGAGCATGAAGTAAACGTCAATCAAATTTTATTTAACCAGTCGTCCGATAACATAGCAAAACTTCCACAAGTCGCACATACCGACGCGTTTCGACCTTCCATGATCATCATCAGAGAACGACGGCAAACAGACTAGCGAGGATCAAACCGCATTGCATATATATGGAAAGCAAAACTAGATATACGGCTCTCATCTCTAGTAGTCTCGCATACATTGTAGTTGACTGTAAATATCGGCTGCACAATTTCTATGCAGTCACGAACATTAACTGATTGCAGCTTTCGCCACAAATAAATATATAGACAATAAAATTAAACAATAATTGATTACCATATATATGCTATGCGGTATGATCCTCGCTAGTCAGTTTGCCGTCGTACTCTGATGATGATCATGGAAGGTCGAAACGCGTCAGTGCGTGCGACTGGCGGTAGTTTTGCTATGTCGTCTGACGAATGGTTAAATAAAATTGGATTGGTGTTTACTTCAAGCTCGCAAACTTGATTTAAATAATTGTAACCACCACCCGCGCAATCAATTATTGTTTATTTGTGTCGAAAGCTGCAATCAGTTAATGTTCGTGAATACAAAGAAATTGTGCAGCCGCCTTTTCCAGTCAAGTACAATGTATGCAAGACTACTAGAGGTGAGAGCCCCTTTTATCTAATATTGATTTCCATAAATAGGAAATGCGGTTCGATCCTCGCTAGTCAGTTGGCCGTCGTACTCTGATGATGATCATGGAAGGCCTAAACGCATCAACGCGTTGCGACTGGCGGTGGTTTTGCTATGTTGTCTGACGACTGGTTAAATACAATGGGATTTTTGTTTACTTCAAGCTCGCAAACTTGATTTAAAGAAGCAATTAAATGTTTGTGTAGTTAAACTTTAAGGTAGAACATGGTAAATAATTAGACAAAGGAACGTAGTTGCCTAAAGTAAATTATCACAAAATTTCACATAATGGCTCCAGTTTCTGTTTCCAATAGTGAAAAACGGTGAAATTACATCTGAAGATTTTGCCTAAACATGAAAAGTAAATTTACTGCGACACAGACCAGAAATCACAATACAGGCCGCACTGTGGAGCATATTGATCTTGAAGTTTATGCATACATTAAGAGGTTGGTATATATCAATAGGATTATGACTTGATCAAGTATAAAAAATGACTGTAACACTCGATAATGATTCAGTTTGTAGCATGTTTATCCATTGTGATCCTATTTGCTGACGCCAAATATATCACCTGTTTTTGCTGAGAGCAAAGAGATTTCAGTTTAACAGCCGTTTAACATGCGAAAGACTGTCAACAGTAAAGAGCGTCTCATTAATAAAGTAGGAGTTGGTAGAAAACTGAAGAATGACCTTATGTTTAAAACATTAAAGCTTTGTCATCGTCTATAATTTCTAAGAGTTTGCATAAGGTGAGAAGTTCGAAGAAGAGGTGGATTTCCTTGATTGGTCTCGTTTTTAAATTAAGTCAGTTGTATAACTCCACGGTGGTAAAAAGCAAGATAACAGCTAGTAAAATACCCTCAATTTGACTTGAAAAAACTCCCAGTAATCTTATAAAAAAGGCGTAACTAATCTGGATCAACTTTCGACCATAATTATCATGATAATCATTGGTAGTTGGAAACTACTCTTGGTTGGATCGTGAAATATTCTGTGGTAGAACAGTAAGATCATCGGCAATAAGTTACTCACTAAACGAAGGTACCGTTTTATTTAAATTCATCGTTAGACTTGCCAGTTAGCCTCTACCACACGGCTAGAATACAGACTTGATCATAATTTGATTTGTATTTTTCGCAGATAGCCAAAAAATTGACCAGCTATATCAAGAATATCTGTCGCCAAATAATCCATTGGAAACGCTGCTAAATAGAAAATATAAAAGGATTGGGCTTCCAAATTTTTTGATGCACTGACTCCCATTATATAACGTTCACGAATCTTTCAGATGTACCCAGTTGACCCATGTAATATCAGTGATCATAATTTCCTAAAAGTACTATTCCTCTAAGTTGGCCAGTCGTTGGTCCTTATTTCAGCATCAGAGAAACGCTTTAGGATGAACGTATGCATAATGTAGGATACCATAATAATAGATGCTAGAAACACTTTATTGCAGACAACTATTAAAAATGCAACTGTGTAGAAACTATTGCGTACCTAGTAATAAGTTAGTTTAAAAAGAACTATAACTATATGTAAATCTTAGCGAGATAATGTAAACATACTGGCGAATCATCTGTGAGAGCCGAAATTACGCTCCATTTGCACCAGGCAAATTCCGCACAAAATATAAATTGGGTTGAGGATGTAGTGCCATCTCCCACTGAGGAGTTGCTCGTACGCACTAAACGCAGGTGCATAGATGATTATAACCGTTGAATATGCTGATTTTAGCATATCCTTCTATTTCTATTTGAACTAACTTGCAAAATGAAATGAAAATAATTAATATACCATTGCATCGTAATCGTTGATAAAAAGTAAAATTTTAAACCATGAATAACTCAACGAAAATATGATGGCATAAGTAAATCCGGCGAAAGCACTAGGAATCCGTCCGAGCACTTTACCAACTTAACAACTTCAAATTTGTAAATCTTGATTGATGTGAAGAAAAATATTATTCATATGCGACGTCAGGATATTGGTTTTAAACTCGCAAAATATGCACCTTGCTAATGCGATGCATTGACTAACAAAATAACGAGTAATGGCGATCAAATTCTTCGTGTGCTTATTCTTAATGATTTGCGTGAAAGTTTCCGCTCAATAAAATGCTCTACCATTTACCAACGATTGATTACGTGTTGGCTAACAACTTTTGCATAATTCACGCTTTGAAGGCTTTAAATTTACACCAGCGGGCAGTACAGACAGTTATGTGCACTCACGCGATTTGGATTTTGTTGGCTTTCATCCAATCACCTCTGGACAACTGTATTAGTTAAGTCAGAACGTGTCTTAAAGGGCCAAAATATATCGTTATTCAATAGTTCCTCTATGTGTTTTGTTCTAATCTTGATTAAATATGAGTCAATTTCCGTTAGTATGGTTTTCGCACAGCACCGATAGTGATCGAGGAGAGTCGACACGCGTCAGTACGTGCAATTCACGCCAGAGTCATGAGATTGTGAAACAAAAATATTAACGCTTATTGCAATTTTACAAACGCTTTTTAAACAGAAATAATGTCAAATTTTAAATAGAAATTTTTTTTCTGACCTTCCGCATAGTAGGATTTGCTTGAATATGCACAGGCGGTTAACAACAGTATTCCTGTGAAATACTTCCACATGTTGCACAGCATAATTAATTGACACAAGTAAATCAATTTGCACAAATACAAACAAGACGTGAGTTCTGCTACGAGTAGGTATGCCCTGGAAGGTAAACTAGATCAAGATCACATGAACATTATAGAAATTTCCTATTTAGTCAGAATATCGTGGTTTCACACTGATGGTAACTTGTAAGATGTTCGAGTCCCGTTCCGAGCATAGTTTACGAGTTGTACACGATCCACCTCATGCACACATGGAAATTGTATTTATGACAATGCGCGCCGCCGCCACATTCCCTGTCTGATCGACTACAGCTTTCGTCTGTTCGCTAGGTCGAGGAAGAAGCGCGCTTTGAATGAACGAATCACTTAATAAACGCGTGCACACGCATCATTTTCTGCACACCACATTGTGCGCATTTGATTGGTTGCAGCTGAGCTGAGTCGGGCTAATCAGGTGAAAAATCGATTTCAGTCTTCAAATCCAAGCTAAAAGTAGAATTGCACATATGTGCGAATGTTGCGTGTCTCAACTGCCACCGCTAGCCTTCTTAGCGTTGCTTTTGTTAATAAAGAGTTTAGTGTGAGTAGCGTAAGGCAGACTCGTATTCACTTCAAATGTGCATCAGCATCATATTTATAGCAATCGCCTAAACCAGTATTTAAAAACTCGCACACAAGACGAATCTACTCGTTAATGAATAGAAACAATAGTACAATGCATTTAGAACAAATTGAATTGCCTAAATGAAAACCGAAATAGTAAATTATGTGAACAGACATGTTACTAAGCACAAAACAGTTTATTGGTAGTCTGATTGACGAATAGACTGAGAAATTTTCTTGTCGATACTGTTAATTATAAAGTAATTGGCGTCAACTTCATATTTTATTGAATATTTATTTCTCAAAGTGCTTTATTAATCTCAATATGGCGTAGAAAATGTTTTTGGAAGAAATTCTACTGTGTATCGCCTTTCAAACTGAACTCAATTTATAGTATATATATTTACTCCAAAAAATTGTTTATTTTCTTCCACAATTTAGACGATATCATCTTGATCTTGATACATGTAACTCGGATAATGCCTTAGCTAATTCTTAACATAATTGCATCAGCATATGCGTGAAAATTAATATTAAATAACTTAACTGATGTGAAACACTCGGCTATTTAACTTTTCGTGAATTTACGACAAGGATATCACAACAGTTCACCTATTAGTAATTTGAGTATTATTTTAAAATTTTTCTTGCCAAAGTCTATTACGTTTGGCAAAAAAATCCTGTACTTATATTTAAGCACATTCGTTATCTGACAATTTTATTGTTTTAGTTTACAACAAGCTCCATCAATATACTAATCATTCTCATTTTAAACATCATCATAATAATTAACATTACCATTACAATACTAATCATCACTTACATAAAAAATATCCACATCATCAAAATCATAGTCATCATCATCATCATCATTATCATCATCATCATCATCATAATCATCGCGTTATCATCATCATTCTCATCGTATTAATATCATCATCATCCTCATCATCGTCATCATCATCCTGAACAAAATTATCATCGTAATCTTTATCATATTATATATATCACCGTAATGATAATCCCCTAATTCCAACATTATCATCATTATCACGATTTTCATCATCATCATTATCATCATCATCATCAACAACATCATAATCATCATCGTCGTCATCATCATAATCAACATTATCATCATCATCATCATCATCATCATCGTCAGCATTGTCATCACCATATTATGCATAATCCTCCTTCTCCTCCTCCTCATCATTAGGAAAAACTTCATCGTCATCATCATTATAATCATCATCATCATCATCATCATCATCATTATCATCATCATCATCATCATCATCATTATGAACATTATCATCACCATTATCAACATTCCTTCCTTCTATCTTAATTATCACCATCAACATCATCATCGTCATTACCAGTTTCATCATCATTATAATCATCATCATTATCAACATCCACATCACCAACATAATCGTTGTAAAATTCATCATCTTATCTTCACCGTAATCAATGTCCCCTAATACAATTTTCAAATCATGTATCTGAAGAATTGACTCACTAATTTTTAAATTTGTGTTTATGTGTGTAATACAAAAAACCAATAATTCAACAAATTCCAATGGTTATTTTCATTATACTATCTAGCAGAATTCCTTTCCTATCTTGTGTTTAGTTTCGTCTCGTGATATCGTCATTTAAACTTAGGCCTATTCCCACAACCTCTTCCTATGAAAATCCACTCACACTTTTATAATTTAATTTTATTCAATGTTTCAGTATATGCCTGCAGTCTTTGTGGTCCTTATAACACTCCTAGTGCATTCCATTTCTTGAACGTATGCGGAAATGGTCCTATGGTGAAATTTTATGTTATTTAAAATACTTCCATCCGCAAAATATATTACTTTTAACAAATAATTCATATATGTGACAAGTGTCTAAGAAAACTATGCCTGACGACAAAATTACCTTAACCGCCAAGCTTTAATTTTAAAAAATATTTTTCAACATTAAAGTCCATCTAAGTAGCTAGGTAATCCTGTGTGCGGAGAACTAACATATAATCTATTATTTATTATATGCAGCATCCAAATTTTCCTAATATCTTAACGAAACATATAGTGTGTTCGAAGTGTAGCATGGCTAATACGGTCCACAAACACGAAGCTTATGTGAACAGATGAATACACCTTTTATCTGATCTGCGTTTTGACTAACGCAGTTATTATTGTTCCAGTAATCTTCTTTCTTTACCAAACCATTTTGGCTGCCTTTATCAGCAGCCTTTTTCAGTTGGCCCGTCCTCATTAGTTTAACAAATGAAACTTATGAGGCCCACCTATTGTTCATGCTGACATTGGCATATCCTTCGGGTTCTAATTTATTTAATTTCCACTGGGTGCGCAAAAGTTTCTAAAACATATTTAATTCAGGTTTGCGTCAGATATATGTGTTGACGTTAATCACGAAGAGGTAAGTTTTGAGCAAACCAGTTATAGGCGTCTCTCACGACTATAAGCAAATTCTGGTGTAAGTAATCAATATTACCAGTTAATTACTAGCAAAGACTCGCGGAGAAACAACCTTCGACAGAACATACTGTCGCGTCCTATCGCCCTTTGTTATTAATTTTTCCCGGCAAAGTCCATATATTCTGAGGATCGTATTTCAATGTTTATTCAAAAATATGATGCTGGATTGAGCTTAGTTTGTTAAACTTAGCGATGTATTTTGAAAAGACGATCGGTTTCATATACTTACGTTAAAAATGTTGATTACGTAATTCATGTGTTTGAAATTCAATAGCATTAACACATCATATTTTATCTAGCCAGACAAGCATTTTTGTTAAACTTCTGTCAATCATACTCAATGATGCACTTTGACCACTTTAATTCTTCCACAGAGCTCGAAAGAAAATCTGGATAATGTGAATTAATCAACTATATGAGAGTCATGCATTTGTACTATCCAAATGCAAATCTTAGAATCAGTTTCGAGATCTACATTTAACTTTAATATAATTTCGTTTGCATCGTTGCTATAATAGTAAATACTGCATTTCATATTGTCAAAAGGGTGCCTATTTTTTCAGTCCGATCATCCTTGCTTGGATTTCTGTCTGTTGTAATGATGGCCAATGAAGTTGGAAACGCGCCAGTATGTTTGAATTACGTTTGTCTGCGCAACGCTCCATTTCTGGTATCACGTTAGCTTACAACTCAATTTTAAAATTTCTGTAATATTATTGGCTGATAAATCAGACCAATTACGCGTATTACATCAGCTATATTAGCGCGGTGCATTTGTTATAAAAAGCACTTTTTCCGCTGTTGCGCTAAAATCATTTTTCACTACATATCGATTTCTATGTAAGTCTCTTTCACTGCACTCCTTGTTGGCACACAAATTGAAAATGCGAGATTTGTCCCGACTTACAGGTTTATTTCAATACTCACATCTTGAATAAACTGTTAATCTTCCTTTTGCCACAAATCTGGTCAGCGAAATATGTTTGATATTCGTGAATCAATTCAACTAAAAAAAATTTAAAGAAGACTTCCTTCTACTCGCACAGTGATGTAACACACTACGTAACTTAATGTAATCTGCAACATAATAAAATCTAGAAATATAAATATAAATCACAGACGACCGCCTTTATTTGGTTACTTATATAATTCACCGCTTTTTTGCCGGCATTATTTGTCTTTTTCATGTAAACTGCTTTCCTGGCATTTTATAATTTAATGAATCTACAATTTACTTTCATTATTTTCAAAGATAACTTTTAGATCATTAGCAAAGTTGCATATTTGACTTTACAGGACCACGTTGCACAAATTAGCAAATATGATTTTTAATAATATAGGGCCTAAATTCCAGCAACATGAAACTCCGGATGCAATACTTAAATTTCTAGATTTCGTACTATTAACTTGAACAGTCATTCTACTATTATATACATAAAAGTTAATTTTTCGAAAATAATCTGATTGACTAAACAAACAATGATTGCGCGGGTGATTCTAAGAATTTATTAAATCAAGTTTGCGAGCTTGAAGTGAACAAATAGCAAAACTACCGTCAGTCACACATACTGACGCGTTTCGACCTTCCAAGTTAAAAATCAGAGTAGGACGGCAAACTGATTAAAGATTATCAATCCACAAATAATAAATATAGAAAGAAAATTTAGATTTGCGTCCCTCACCTGCAGTAGTCACGCATACATTGTGCTTGACTAGAAATGTTGTGGGCATCATTTCGGATCTGTCAAGAACATTAACGCTATGCACCTTTTGCTGCGATATATAGGTAACGCAATTAAACATTTAATGATTGCGCGGGTGGTGGTAACATTTCTTCATATAAAGTTTGCGTCCTTGATGTTAACGCTGATCACATAGTATTTAACCAGTCGTCGAACAACACAGCGGTCAGTTATCGATATCATTTAAATTGATTTTATTTTAGCAATTGTTGGCTATCCTATCTTAAATCATTGCTGACAAGTGGTAAAATTGTCCCGATGATCTATTATTAATCGCTTGATTATCTTCATGAATAAAAAAACCGTTGATTTTAATCTATTATCATTGTCATCCGTTGGCCTGCTAAATTTTGGCATTGGCTGTAACACATTAGTTCAAATACCAGACGGTATAATGCCATCACAAAACATTTCTTTTAAAAATGTGCGGAAAGCCTACAAAAGGAACGTAAAAAATTAAAGTTAGCTATTGATCATAATTATGAAATCATTTATTTGGTCTATATGTTAAATTTTGATCATAAATTGGAAGACACGCTGCTTTTTTTACTGGAGATTACTTGTTAAATTATTTAAAAAATCTAATTTAAGTAACATATAGATCTACTATCGGCATTATCCATCGATAAAATCATTTTATCTTTATCGTTTTTCTTTAAATAGAAATTCAGGTGTTTGTTGCCTTACTTTCGATTAGTTTTAATTTTAGTCAGTACAAACCTTTCTTATCCACTAAGAATTTCCATTAGTAGAATTTTTTTAAATTATCTCTCTTATCTAATCTCAAGTTTTCAACACGGTTAATTAAACTGCATTTAATAATGTTGCCTCTTTTAAATTGTAATTTTACTAATATTCAACCTGTCATTTTCTATATTGGATCAACAAATGCAAAGTTTTGAAATAGATCATCTCAAATGGTATGCACATCTGCAACAAAATAATTAGTGGCCTTATTAAGAAAACCGTGCAAATGCAGTCGTAATTTTCTGAAAATTTACTCATGGATCTCTCTTATAAATATAATTTAATCTTGGTATTGGTCCATAAAGTAATAAAACCTCCAAAATGGTACTTTAAAATTAGTTCCGTCACTAAAAAAACAATATACTATAATTATACTAGAATTACTATAATCAAGGTTACGAACTTGATATAAACACCTGACCCATTAATTACATACATTTGTCAGTATTAAGTAAAAATTGCATAGTGTAGAAAAGGCATTTCATCCAGTAGGCCGGTTTCGTCCTTATTGAGAACTCATCACGTGCTGGCCAGAATTTGCCGCGGACAGGGCTCGAACCTGGACACGTCTGCTTTGGAATCTGGTTTTCTAACCACTGAGTCACCCTGACACACACTACACAAAATTTTAAATCATATGCTACCCAATTTAACTCGGTTAGTCTTTTTTTCTTTAGGTGGAGCTTTTATGGCATCCATTTAGACCCAAAGTTCCAACTAAACATTCCTAATCAGTCATTACTGAACTGACAACACACTATATGATTAAGTGGTATTGAAATGAACATATATATAATTTAACAAACATTGGTTGTGCGGGCAGTGATAACATTTATACTGACATATGTATGTACTCAATTGATCAGGTGTTTATATCAAGTTCGCAACCTTGATTAATATAAAATTTATTACCGCCCGTGGAACCAATTTTCGTTTACTATCTAAGCCTTCCGAACATTCCGTTTGTTGTGCTATTATTAGCGTTAGTTCATGGATAAATATTATATTGTTTTTTTTGCAGTTAATCAGTCTATTAATATTACCTACAACTACATTATATTCATGAAAATACAAAATAGGTTGAGGATAATTAATAAAATGATTATCATTATGCATGCATGTACATGGTGATCTATAGACCCCAGTTAAAGTAAACGTTTAAATTTATACATGCATAATATGAACAATAGTATTATATCTCTTTATCGCTTAATAAGTGAGGCCTTAGACACGAAAATTATATTTTATCTATTTGTCTAAATGATGAAATATGCGGAATAAATCAATATGTTTGCACTAAATACAAAATTTACTTTATAAGATTACGCGCACAAATGCGCATTGACCTTTCAGGGTCATTACTGAAGTGCAGGAAATAAAATTTGACTTTCGATCAAAGAATATTATTAAGGTATGAATGCTTAGTAGATATTCTTAATAAATAAAGTAGACTTATTTGAACTATAAGAAGGTGAATGTTAAAAGTGTTTTCCTAAGACAAATAATTAGTAAATACATTTTATGAGAATAAGTTTTAGGAAAATATATATAGTTCTAATCAAAAAGGAAGATTAATTTGTGATTTATTTTTTAAATTTTTCGAAGAAATTCATAAAAACGTAATGAATGAATAATAAGTAGAAGGAATGACATAAGAACAATAAAAGTTATATTTCAGAAAGATAAACGGAAAAACATAAATCAGAAACTAAATCGATCTACATATAAAATCATTGCTTAGAAATTATATAATTAAATAGATAAGCATATCAATAAATTTATATATAAATACTTACTTAGATTGAAAGATGAACACAAAAATAAGTGCGTAAATGAAATAACAAATTACCAGATAGCGAAATAAGGGAAACGATAGAAAATAAGGAGAGAGATTAATAGATAATTTGATCGATGGATAGAAGGAATGATAGAAATAAAATATGATGTTTCTTTAGTTAATCGATAAATTATAATGCTAGATAGGTCACTGGATATCAGATAGGAATATAATAAAACGATAATTAGTAATTAAAAATAATTTGATACTAATACAGATTTACTAGCTAGATAATGATTCAAGTTATCGATAGTTATGTAGCACTGGCATTTTGGCAATACTTTAAAATCGATTAAAGCATCATTTTCTCTCATTTCCACTCGTCATATATTAACAGGTATACATTATTTTCTTGTGTAGAACTAAGACATTTGTGTTTACGTATTTAGCATCGCACACAATGAAACAATTTTTTTCTTATAAGAACTGAAAGAAGTGCAATTTCAGCATGAATAAAGCAGCCTAATCTCAATTCAAGAGTTTAACTTTATGAATTAAAATCTCGCTGGCAGCCGTCAAGCCAAGCACATATGCAGCTAAATAAAATCCTATAAGTGATAAAGAGCTCCTACTGACACGGTGAAATAAGGTAAATATCGGTGAGCAACATAGTTATCAATATGTTACCGGGTTGCATCAATTTATAAATTCAAATCCATCTAGCGTACAACAAATTTTGCCAAAAATGTTAATCTAGCTTGGCGACCAACTTCCAAATAATTAAATCATTGAATGTTCCAACGTTAATAACAATGATTCTATTCTAATTTTGCGGAATAATATCTGAAAGGACAACTAAGCAATTCTTTAAATAAAGTTTGCGAGCTTCAAGTAAAATACAATGGCATTGGTGTTTGCTTCAAGCTCGAAAACTTGATTTTAAAAATTGTTACCACCACCCGCGTAATCATCTATTGTTTAATTGACAACTAAGCAAATTCAAAATTTTGAGCTTGTTGCGCGGGTGGTGATATTATTATTATTATTATTATTATTATTATTATTATTATTATTATTATTATTATTATTATATATTATTATTATTATTATTATATATTGTTTTATATATTAAATATTATTTAAATCTAAGGAATTTCATAAAAATAAATTTGCTTAAAAAAAAATAAAAAATATATATATATATATATTTTTTAATTATTATTTATTAATATAGACTAGGTATTGTGTAATGAAGAAAAGGCAATTTATCCAGCAGAACCTTTTAGTTTTTATTCGGAACCCTTGAAGTACTGCCAAAAATTTACCCGAACAGAGCTTGCACCTATATTAATGGAGTATTTCGGAACCATAAATGCAAGTGGCCAAAGAAAGTTCAAATGCCGAAAAAGAACAGACCACTGAATCAAAATACGCATTCTCTCATATCTGAAAAATGATCCTGAAACTTTCTGAAACCAAAAGAGTAAAAACACTTTTCGGTATAATCTTTCTTTAAATTATGCTTTTCATGGACAAACTGTAAAAACAATTCCACAAACTCGCTTACTTCAATAGGTTTTATGCACCTAAAAACAAATTAGTTCAAATTGTACCAGAAGGAAAAATCAAATTCAGCATGAATTAAGGTATAATCTCATGCACGTGTGTTTCGTGATTACTAGCGATTCATTACTGGAAGAAGACGTTTATATGCCTTATTCATACTATATATTTTGTCAATAAATTTAGGATTATTGGACGGTACAATTTACTATACGAATGTCTACACAGGCAGTTTTGGAGTTAACTTAATATAGTATATTAGAGAATGCGAATTCTACGCCAACGCACTAGATATAATATATACCAAGCTCGTAAGGAGTACCAACATCATGATCACCGCGGCAATACACGATACCAACATGAAATTATACATTTCGTTCATGCGGACATTTGTTTATCCCCCTATTATTCATTGAAATAACTTACTACTAGATGTGCAACACCAAATGCACAATAAGAACACATATATATATATATATATATATATATATATATATATATATATATATATATATATATATATATAGTAATAGTATGTAGTAAACATCAATCCCATTATATTTAGCCAGTCACACAACATAGAAAACAACCGTCAGTCACACATGCTGACACATTTTGACTTTCAGTGATCATCATCAGAGCAGGAAAGTAAACTGACTAGCGAGAACTGTATATCTGATTTTTCATAACTTATACATGCCTTGCGGTCTGATCCTCGCTAGTCAGTTTGCTTTCGTACTCTGATGATGGTAGGTAGAAACGCGCCATTGCATGTGACTGACTGTAGTTTTGCTATGTTGTTTGACTGCTTAGATACAGTGGGATTTGTGTTTACTTCAAGCTCGAAAACTTTATTTAATAATGACGCCAAACACTCATCACATGCATTAGTACATGAAATATATAGGGTAAACCAATTTTTGTGATTACTAAAATACTTCTTTTTAGTGTCCTCCAAGCATATACAACCACATCTTAAATTATGCCAATATTGACAAAGACCACATTTATGTATGTGAAATTGTATTAGAATTATTATTACATTCTTGATTCAAATCATATACGATCAGTTAAATGTAATTTACAGGTAAAATATGCACACCAGGAAAGACTTTTACAACAGCTATAACACGGATTAATTATTTGTTCTTATAAAACTTTAGTACTGTATAAATTTACATTCCGATAAACAAGTACAATGCCATATGATGCAATGAGTCATGCAACCTATATAACATTTCATTAATAGTTATTAAAATAATAGTTTTTTTCGACGAAAGTCTGCTGGCTTGATAAATGGAAATGTCAAGGGGAAAGTCGAAAGCAGGATTACGTACGAATTACTAAAAACATGGGATTTTGATCGATTATTATTAAAGATTTTAGGAATGACTAACATCACAAGCACAATCAATGATTGTTTATGCGTTTAACTTATTTACATTTGACGAAAGCTTCAAAATGTTTATGCTCGATCGCATAAAAATTGTGCAGCCGAAAGTTCCAGTCATGTACTATTAGAGGCTAAAGCAGCATATCCAACTTTGTTTTACTAATTTATGCACTGCGGCTTGATTTCCGCTAGGCAGTTTTCCGCCGTTCTCTGATGTTTTTCATGAAAATTCTTATCGCGTTAGTATATATGACTGGCGGTATCTTTTTCATGTTATGCGACTGGTTAAAAACAATGGGATTGGTGCTTATATCAAGCTCACAGACTTTACTTAAAGGTTCATTTAGTCAATATAATTTAACAAGCATTGGTTGCACGGGCGGTGATAACAATTACTATAATCATAGTTGCGGTCTTGATATAGACACCTGAACCATTAACGACATTCATATGCCAATATAAACTAAGAATTGTGTAGTGTAGAAAAGACAACTCATCCAATAGACCGATTTCGTCCTTATTGTGAACATATCACGTACCAGTCAGAATTTGCCGCGGACAGGGCTCGAACCTGGATATGTCTGCTTCGAAATCTGTTGCTCTAAGCATTGAGCCACCCTG
>JAQBSW010004526.1:0-20000 GCA_029291075.1 Eudiplozoon nipponicum
ACATGTCGGCGTATGTTTATGTAGATGAATCTACACTGATCCAATGCAAATTACTCAGATTTTCCTAGAAATACTTTCGTAGTGTTTGTGTGCGTGTCTGTGTTTGTATGACTGAGAGGCATCAAGATAGCTATAAATAAATGCGCCCAGAGATTCATCTTGGTGAAAAAACAGTGAATACATGGTATTATATTTTGAATAAGCCTGACTAATAGCTTTATTCGTCTGACTAATAGCTTTGTTCTCACAATGTCTTATTCTCACAATGTGATACGCCTTATTTAAGGATGACTTTACTAATAATATCGATACACTGGTTTTAAATTCAGATCAGGACAAACTGTTTAATGTTAGTATGGTATAAGTTTGTAGCGTAGGGAGTCTAAATGAATTGAAGTCCATAAAAAAATTGTATAAGTACCTGCTAAAAATAAATCACATTAATATTGTAAGGAAAGACATTATATCACGTTCAATCATATTTCTGCATATTTATTAGGTTCTAAATATCAAATACAATAATAAAATTATACAGAAGTATTTAATTAAAATTCTGCAAAAAATAATGGAATTTAGTGGATCAAACCACATTGCATATATATATGGAAAGCAAAACTGAATATGCGGCTTTCACCTCTAGTAGTTGTCGAACATTGTAGGTCACTGGAAATGTCGGCTAAACAATTTCTATCCAGTCACGAACATTAACTGTTTGTAGCTTTCGCCACACACATATATATAGACCATACCTTTAAACAATAATTGATTGCGCGAGTGCTGGTAACAATCCTTTAAATCGATTTTGCGATCTTGAAGTAAACACCAATCACATTGTAGTTAACCAGTCATCGTGCAACATAACAAAACTACCGCCAGTCGCAAAGCACTGACGCGTTTCGACCTTCCATGATCAACATCAGAGTACGACGGCAAACTGACTAGCAAGGATCAAACGGAACTGAATATATATGGAAATCAAATTTAAATATGCGGGTCTCACCTCTAGCAGTCTCGCATACATTGAACTTGCGACCAATTAGATCAATATTTTTTTCTGTTTAAAATTGAACATGCAGGTAGAATCTAGTACGAATCTTTTCTCTTTTCGCTTCAATGAAAATAAGACGTTTTCAAATATTAAATAAGGCAAGGTAGCGAGATTTGATGTAAGCATGACCCAAACCCAGAGTGTATGGATTTACTGGAGTAACAGGTGTTCATTAATAGTTGTAATTCGGAATTTTGTTGACTTTTAGCATACCATGAACCAACTCCGCAACCATAGTGTTGGTATCATATAATAATTCGACAACCATATTTTTATTATCAGGTATGACACAACAGCCAGTGTTCTTACCCTTTATAGGCCTGGTATATATATTTTGCATAATGAGTACTCTTTGAAGTCGCATTGTCGAAGACGTAATATAAAATTTGCTTCACTACTGCAAGTTCACAAATACGAATAAGAGATTGTACCATCCAATTGTACGACATTTCTTATCAAAATATGTTTTGGATATTGGACGTAATACTGGCTCCTACAAATAAAACAAAATTGCACGAGATTATATATTTTCTCTCCATGCTGACATTGTTTTAACCTAATGGTCATATTTGAAATAATGTGCTTCTAAGGTGCAGAATACCTAATACATTATTGTATACATGTAACTTTCGGCATGAACAAAGCATTGTAAAAGGTAGTAAAGATAATTCATTCAATAGACCAGTTTCGTCCCTATTAGAAACACGTCAAATAATATTCACAATTTTGCTACGTACGGACATTGAACCGAGGAACATTTGTTTTAGCGTCTCAGACCCCATTAATTGCTCCATCCTGTTGTGAACTACACAATTTGCAAACATATACTAACTTATGTTTCTGGACAGTATTCCGTTCAATAGAAGCCTAGACGGCATCTATTTCGACGTGAAGTTCCAAATAGCCACTCCCAATCGGTTTTTTATAGAACAGACACTGCGATACCTGGGGAAGTGACTTTATGATGAATATATATGCAGTTAAACAAGGATCATTTGCGCTGGTTTTTGCGACAGTAATTTAATTCTGACAGTGCTTGACGAGCTCCCGATAGGGATGAACCCGGTCTGATGGATGAATTGCCTTTGCTAACTTATAAAACGCTTACTTTATATTAAGAAATATATATTTTTACTGGGTTGGAATTTATATCAAACAAGTAACCTGTGCATAAATAATTGTTATCACTACCCTCGAAATAAAATCTTGTTTAATTAACAAATATTTTCCATTAGGTAGAGAATTTTAAATACAATCTCCAAAGGTCATAACTGTTTTAAGTATTCGAAGAAACCTTTTGATTTCGCACATCTTGGTGTCATGGCATCCATATTCATAAAATAATCTATAATAATCAAATTAAAATTTATGCAACAATAACAATAACTATATTACGTTTGCGAAACGAAATTTAAATCCCTACGAGATTAATAAAAAGGCAAGCAATAATTAAAAAATTTGTAGGAACAAAACGAATAATTATAAATTAAATCGATGATGCAGACAAATTAACCAACCGCTCAATTCTCTAGTGTTTATTGCCAGTAGATTTAAATAAAGCAGGAGAATGTATTACGCGATTTTGCCCTGATAGAGGTATGGCTAGTAACAAATAGCAAAATGTTTACCTAGCCCGCTTGTCCGAAATTTTTATTTCTTGTTTACAACCCGAATAACAAGCCCTCAGTCTAACCTGAAAATTGCTGTTAGAATAATGCCGAATTATTGGAAAACTGCCGCGAGAAAGAGAGAAGGATAAATATCGAGTTTGAAATTCGGGAAGAGGCGGATGCAGAGATGAATAGCTAGATAGAACGGTTTATTTATCACTATAAAACGAAATAAAAGAATCAGCAATGGAAGCGTGATAGATGGTTTTATTGTACATTGTAATATGCCAATGTCTGATTTCATGTTGGTGAGATTAAAGCCAGGAAGCTTGTAAATGGAATGGCAGGTCGATGTGCAACGAATATGAATGAAAGTAACGGCTTAATAAATATGTATGGAAATAGGCCAGCATCTGGTTGATTTCAGTAGGCAGTTTATTTAACGTTCAGATAATGGAATAGGAAGAAGCTGAACCAAATTAAGTTCTAAATTACAAAGAATATGAAAAAAAGATGAATAAAAATATAAAAATATACAAAAAGAAAAATATTGTGATTAAAATAGAGCTAGACAGATCTATATGTTTACATAGATAGCTAGATAACAAGATGAATAAATATAGATGTATAGACAGACAGACAGGCAGGCAGACGGGGAAGATAGATAGAATGATATATATAGTTAAATAGATAAAAAGCTTATTATTATTTTCAAGTTTGCGATCTACATATGATCACCTTACCCATTAATTACTTACAAAGCATTAGATCTTCATAAAGACGGACAGAAAGCAAGCTATGTGGACAATCATATACAATATATATATATATATATATATATATATATATATATATATATATATATATATATATAATTTTTGGAATGCGAGCCTTAATAAAATTCATAGTACCATTTCCATGTGCAAAAATATGACAGACAGTATTTGTTTCTGATAAAATTTCATCTTCCTTTCGCACACGTGAATAGTAGTATTAATATATATATATATAGTTATATATTAAGATATATAAATAAAGACAGCTGTAGGTAAATATATTAACATGCAAATTACTGAATTAATAGATGGATGGATATATAGAAATCGTCTATTGTAATTTAGTTTGATAGCTAGTCAGACATTTAGAGATAATGATATTTATTGCGAAATATTTGAATAAAATTATCCAGTTAATTAAAAATCGTTTCTGGAAGCTAGGTGCGATTTATGCTTGTAAAAATGCGGTATATTTCGAGGAATTTGATATTTGTTTGAAGCACGAATAATTTATTTAAAAGATTACCATCAGGATGGTGACTGCATAGACCTTGTGCTGCTCACATGTCCTCTAAAGTACAAAGTATGCAAGGCTACTAGTGGGGAGAGCCACATATCTAACTTTTTTTCCTCATATGTGCATTGCGGTTTGATCCTCGCTAGTCTGTTTTCCGTCGTACTCTGATGGTGATCATGGAAGTTCGAAGCACGTCAGTACGTGTGACGGATGATAGTCTAGTTTTTTGGCAACTGGTTGAATAAAATACGATTGATGTGTATATCAAGCTCGCAAATTTGACTTAATGAATTTCCATCACATTCAGCGCAATGAAGGATCATTTTAAAGTAAGTTTATATTTTATTAAGTAAATCTACATATGTTGTAAGAGGAATAGCTTACTGCAATTAATTATGAAATATTGAATCTTTTATGAGACAGGACCAACTTAGAATTATAAATGACATTATTAACAAATACACGCCTATTCAAAATAAAGCTAGTACTAAAACGAAATAATGACGTACTGACGAAAAGTAAAACTGGTATTATATATATATATATATATATATATATATATATATATATATATATATATATATATATATATAAAAAAACATTGTACCCTTTCCATGTGCAAAAATAAAAAGAAATATTATCATATACAAAAAACGCTTCAGGAAAGTTGAAAAGAAAGTTGAAGCAGCATTAACACGCACATTTAATGCAGCTAAACTACGAGAGCAACATACTTGATGTTACCAGCAATCAAAGAGAAACAGCCATTAATGTCGACATCACATGGTGTCTACCAATATAAATGCGCAAGTTGTCGATCAACCTACGTAGGCCGATTGACCAGACCGTTTATTACTTGAATGAGAGAGCATTTTAGCTTAAACGCCTGCTTTAAATTAAATGGTGAATACACGTCTGCAAATGCGCAACACATCGTTGAAACATCACACGAATGTTCTCCAGACGTAGCATTTAACATAATTACTAAATGCAATAACAAAAGGGAGCTAGCCACTAAATTGCACCCGGGTTTATGCAAGCAGAAGAAGCATGTTCAGGAATTGAGTTTGAACTGGAGGTGCCCACGAAATAAGTTAGTTTCCTTTTTTGATTCTCTCCATGTTTACATATTTCTATCTTCTTTTGCCTTTCAATTTAAATATAAAGAGTTGTTCATTTGAAGATACGTGAGAAGTAAATCGCTAAGAAGCGTTTCTTGTATCTGATAAAATTTATTTTTATTTTTGCTCTTGGAAAGGGTTTATGAATTTTATCAAAGCTCTCATTTAAAATGAATATATATATATATATATATATATATATATATATATAATATATATATCACAACTGATATTAGTTCTACAATTAATCGTGAAATTGAGTTCCAACATTTGCGACTGCGGAATCCTTCAATATGGAAAATATCGTGATTTAGTTGATGAATTGCTATTATTGCGTTATGGAATATTTCAGTTACACAATTTATATATATATATATATATATATATATATATATATATATATATATATATATATATAGTTTTAAATATTCTTAATAATTTCCGTATATGTATATATTTATACTGCCACATATTATCGGTTTAAAATTAATTTAGAGTAAAACATAAAATGGATATCATGTTCCAGACCGGATTCCTTCTACCTGATCTGCGTTTTGACTAACGCAGCTTTCAGGTAATTACAATTATTCCAGTTCCGCATCAAGGAAACTCTTTCGGATTCCTTCTTATTGGGCAGTATCCAGTTTTAGACGAAATTGCCGTTAACAGATATTGAACTTGAGAAAATTTGGCTGGTAGTTAAAAACAATTCAGTGTGTGAACAACAGAAGCCAGGCACTGCATATTATTTTTAGCGTTATGCTAACCAAGATCTTTTGTGTCTCTTTCAAAAGAAGTCTATTGTTTGTTACCCTCGGCTTATATATGAATAAAGCTACCGTGGAAGTGAGATTGCCTATTTCATTAAGGCGAAATTTGTTAGTAATCTATCGGTAAAAACTATATTTGGTTTCAAATAGAAAAAGTAAATTGTCTACTAGAAATGCTTGGTCCGTATTTTGTATAGCATTGTAATAGCCGGAATTTTCGTGACCGTATTTTGCACTCAGGAGAATGAGAATTGTAGTCTTTCACTCAAAGCCTGCGACCGATAAGCCGAGTTTTGTTTGATATTTTAAGCGTCATACTAAATTTTGTCTTTTTTCATTGTTTATTTCATATGGAACCTGGTGGGTATTGATTTTGTAAAAGAAGTTTCAAATTATCTACCATTTTTTCATATAATTCAATGAATCCCGTGCAACTTGAAGACGTGTATTTAAATTAAATTCTTGCGGCAGGATTGGAAAATGTACTCGCGCTAGAAACTAAACACTGCATGAGAAAGAAAATACATGTCATCTACATGACCATCAGTTTCGCAAAGATCCGATTGATCCTCATTTCCAAGTACGAATCGAGTTTGTTCTTTTATTGGTTCGGTGCGGATTCGTTCCATTAATCCGAAGGCGTCAACATCGTTCATACAAAAAACTGGAAATGAGGTATGATTTAATCAACGAAGATTAGATTTTACCTCATTTCAAGTGGTTATTATGATTTCCATATATGTTCAATTCGGTTTGATCCTCGATAGTCAGTTTGCCGTCGTACTCTGATGATGATCATGGAAGGTCGAAACGCGTCAGTGCGTTGCGGCTGGCGGTAGTTTTGTTATGTTGTTCGACGACTGGTTAAATACAATGGGATTGGTGTTTACTTCAAGCTCGCAAACTTGATTTAAAGAATCCTACTTCCATGTTGGATTGTGGGACACAACAATTGTGGTTACAGATTAACAGTATATATATATATATATATATATATATATGTATATATATATATACATATATATATACATATATATAGTCATTAAAATCCATCCATTACATAGGGCAACAAAGACAATTCATCAAGGAGACCGGTTTCGCTCTCATTGGCATCTCACCAAGTACTTACAAGTATTTTCTGCAACTGGGGCATATTTTCTTCAGAGGCTTTCACTAATTCACTACACAAATCTTTATGCAAATTACATGTAATTTTATGTTATAAATCGACTTATGCTTTGATCAGACTTTCCTGCAAGTGGGGCCTATTTAGGGTCTTATTTTTAACTATAGTTTTAACTAGCTATCCCCTCTCTGTTATTATAGAACAGACACAGTACCACATGGTATATATGTATATATATGTAAATAAATAAATATTTAAGATGTTGGCTAAGTTTTTATATTTCGGACATCACTTTATACAGTGTAATGGCGTGATGCTAAAAACTAGAAAATTTACATCAATAATACATAACAGAATGTCTAGATAGTTGGGTATGCATTTATCGCGGCATGCAAATCGCAGCTAAACGCCAGTGCAAAGTTGGTGCTTTATCAGTTACATGAATAATTATATTTACAACATTGTTGAAAAACTCGACATCTTTTATTAAACTCGTAAAAGATGCCAAGTCAGATGGGAGAAATACTATAGACAGGAGAATGCCAAATTTGTAATTGCAAATGTGTTAGTCTGTTAAAGCACGGCTAATACACAAAACACACTTCTGGAGATAATGAATGATAAAACATAAAAGTCACTGATGTACAATATGTTGCAATATTTGTATGCCTACTTCATTCCACATTACTTCGAACAATCATCTGTCTTATTATTACTGTCCCTGTGTTTTGTTTTCTTTTTCCTAAAAGTGTGAGTGAGGCGAGGCTACCTATTCCTTGTTAACATGTGAATCATTCCATTGACCAGGTGATTTGTTGCGGCATCAATTCAAGTAAACCTGTTGAAAGAGAATGCAGTCTACACCATGTGCATAATATGGGAAAATAAGAAATAAATTAACTATTGGTCTTTTGTGTATGTACTCGTTTCTAAATTGAAATACTTTAGAATGCAACAACTAAAAGAAACAGAAAATGCAACCTACTTTCTATTCACATCTTAACCAAGCTACAAAACAGTTATATTATGTTTAATTAAATGTTGTTCTGTTCTAGGAGCATTAAATGGCTAGGTAGCTGCGGATGACCTAGTTACAATTAAGTTCAGTTTACACGTTTAGTTTTGTCTGTGCACATGTGTTTATTTTATATCAAAAGGCGAAGATGAATGGAATTATTCCCTTAAAAATAGATAAAGCCAAGGAATCCATTGAATTTACATTAATAAAGCCACGTGTATGATATACGTCAAGTAAAGTTTTCCTTCTAATTAAGACTATTTCGTATCTCAGAAAGTGGAAACCACAAGTGCCCTTATTTGGAATGAAAATGGTTTGCAAAAAGATCGATAGAATCTATAGTTTTTACTTGTAAGATTTCCTTACATGTAGCTAAAGCTGCAAACAGTAAATGTTCGCGACTGCATAGAAAATGTGCAGCGGACATTTCCAGTCACGTAAAATGTATGCGAGACTACTAGAGATGAGTGCCGCATATATAAGTATTCTCTCAATATTTATGCAATGCGATTTGATCCTCCCTAGTCAGCTTGCCGTTGTACTCTGATGATGATCATGAAAGGTCGAAACGCGTCAGTGCATGTGACTAGTGGTAGTTTTGCCATGACTTTCGCCGACTGGTTAAATAAAATGGGATTGGAGTTTACTTCAAGCTCGCAAAATTGATTTAAAGAATTGTTACCACCACCCGCGCAATTAATTATTGTTTAAATGTATTGTCTAAATACATATGTGTGTGGCGAATGTTACGAACAGTTAATGTTCGTGACTGCATAGAAAATGTGCAGCCGACATTTCCGGACATGTACAATATATGCGAGACTAAAAGATGTGAGAGCCGCATATCTAATTTTGCTTTTCATATATATGCAATGCGGTTTGATCCGCGCTAGTACGTGTGAATGGCAGTAGTTTTGCTATGCTGTTCGACAACTGGTTGAATACAATGGGATTGGTGTTTACTTCAAGCTCGCAAACTTGATATAAAGAATTGTTACCAATACCCGCGCAATCAATTATTATTTAATTGTATTGTCTATTTATGTGTGGCGAAAGCTAAAATCAGTTAATGTTCGCGACTGCATAGAAATTATGCAGCCGACATTCCCAGTCAAGTTCAATCTATGCGAGACTACAAGAGGTGAGAGCCGCACATCTAATTTTGCTGTCAATATATATATGCAATGCTGATTGATCCTCGCTAGTCAGTCTGGCGTCATACTCTGATGATGATCATGCAAGGTGGAAACGCATCAGTGCGTTGCGACTGGCCGTAGTTCTGTTTTGATGTTTTACGACCGGTTAAATACACTGGGATTTGTGTTTACTTCAAGCTCGCAAACTTGATTTAAAGAAATGTTATCACCACCCGTGTTATCAATTATTGTTTAATATTTTCCTTGTTGTTTGGACCAAGTTTATTTTGTTCACTGAATTAAATTTTCATTTGAAATTTTCGGCATATCCTTCCGGTTCACAATAATCAATTCGTCACTTCAAATAACTGCTGATCCGCAAGATAAGCAAGTATTGTATATATGTCCTCGTGTGTACGTTACTGCAACATACTATACACAAAAATACACACACACACATCGGTAATTGTTGTGTGATCAGGCAATCAGCAAAATTAAAATAATTGAAACGAAATTTTACATTTGTTTTATAGCTTACATGTATTTTAGGTGATCAGCGGACTTTAAGGATGACATTCGGAATCAAGTTTCCAAATATTGAAAAAGAAAACTGAGAACAATGTAAAAGTAAACTTAAAAGAATGGGAAAATTGCGAAACTGTATTTGTTGACGTTACCTGATATGGGTTGTGACTAACGCAGACCGAATTCAAATTGTTTTTAGAATAAGTTTTGAAGTTTTGCGCAGTACGAGCATCGAATTTTGAATCTACGCAATATGCGTTCGCGAGTTGTCGCTTTACAGTATCGATTTTGCAAAGATCCGATTGATTCCCATTTCCAAGTAAGTACCAAGTTTTTCTTCTTATAGGCTGGTTTCCGATTCGCACCTATCTTCCGAAGACTTCAATATTCTTCATACTCCCACTGGAAATGAGGTACGATCTACACTTCGTTAACTAGTAAACTTAAAAGAACGGTAAAATTGCGAATCTGGATATTTTAACGTTACCTGATCTGCGTTGTGACAAGCACCGGTTAAATTACAATTGATTTGCTTATTGGATATTTTTCGGATACCTTATACGGAATCCTCCGTCGGTCCACAGTTCATCATGAGTTTTAGGAAATCACTTACAGATCAAATGCTATTTTTCCTCTAGCCAAATCATTCATACATATGACTGACATATCACTAAATATGTGTGTTTTAAGTGTTTATATATATATATATATATATATATATATATATATATATATATATATTATTTCTATGTACAACGAATTAAGCGAAAATACTCTGGCTGAATATTACCCTTTAGTAGTATTATTATTATTACTTTTATTATTTGAGACAAATTGTTTTCTACTCATCATATGAAACGACGTAATTAATGCTAATCTCACATTATAGGGCGAGGAGTAGAACTAATCAATTTTACGATTAACAACCGCCTGTCAATGGAAAAAAATCGAGCTAGGCACGTCCAAGACTTCAGGAATACCACTCAAGTGATAATAAGCACTGGCTTGTTTATTAAAAACTGTTGTAATAACATTATGCGGGGAATGTCCCCGGTGTTCATGCATGCGTATATATATATATATATATAATTCAAAAGTATTCAGTTAAATATAATTTTCATGCATTCACATCCCTCTAGGTTAAACTGCAGTCAATAAATTGTAAATTACACTTTGCACACGATTGCACGAATCGGATTCTGAAGCTAGCTCTAGTAAAATATTAAGATTGGCTCATTGTTGATAGCGCAATCATTTTAAATTTCATCCTTTAACAGTTTGTTTATTCCAATTATAATATAAGTTTCAGAGTGCGTTGAAAGCTTATTAAATGACTTATATCTTTCTTCCTTATATTGCTTTTTCTTTCGGTATTTAATTTTCCTAATTTTCTTATCTAACCGTTACATATTTTATTTCATAGCCAAATGAAATTTTGATTTTATTAAATTTGTTCAATTGCCAGAATATGGTTCTTTTGTGTCTTTCCTTCATTCTATCTCTTTAGATCACACTGGTATTACGTCATTTCAAATGTTTAGAATCAAATAATTTGAGTATACACGGTTTTCTTTGTCAAAACGATAAAATAATACTCTATAGACTTTCAATAGTTTTTAATCTCTCTATCTATAACCGATTGCAAGCTGGATGGAATTAGGTGAACTGGGGGGCATGTGAGGATTACTGCAATATTGAATTCAAAGTTTGTTGATCTTTCTATGCGTCCGGAACAGCAATTAAAATATAGATATCAGTGATAGGCGTGTTTATCAATACATTAAGTGTACTTATAGTTATTCAATAAATGTAACTTTAGTAAAATACACATGTTTATAGGTAGTTGTGTGCGCAGAGGGGGACAGGGATAAGTTTTTGTATACATTTGAGTATTAGAGACTAGGTATGAAGACCGGATATTAGGAAGACAATTAAAAATACTTTTAGAATTAAAATAGGTATAAATATATCTGTCTTGAATGAGGATACCACATTTGTCACAAGTTGTGTTTTACTCCTGTGCGTATTGTGTCAACCCTGAAGATGAGACTGGAAATGAGGTCTCGAAATATAGGACAAAGAACAATGGAAAATCTTGATCCAACGTCATTTTCAGACAATCAGCTAATTGAAGGCTTAAAGAAGAAGGGACAAGTGAGAACCCATCAATTGAGGCCAAAAATTACATCATCTGAAAATGAAAAAAGTTCAAGATTTTGCCGACCTATAAGTCATCTTACCTATCATTTATGAACCAAAAACATATTATCCGTTAAAATAAAATAAATTCTCTACCTATCATTTCTTATAAAGACCGATTAATGGACCTATGCATAGAATAAAATTTAACTTTGAATAACATTAGCTGATTAATGAAAACTGGTTGCAAATTAATATTTTTATGGTCCCACTACTGTAAGTACAATCACAAAGAAAAACTTGAAAATACATTAGTTATTAGTTAACTTCCAACAAAGATTCTGGTGAAAACATCATTTTGTCAGATTTAACAAAAATACATTGGGATAGATAGTCTTCAAACATGAAAAATTTATTTTCCAGAAATTTATGTAAAGGAACACTTTAATATCTGTGCAGTAGCAGTTTAACTCAATTTTTTCAACTATTTAACTGGAAAAATAGATCATGATACATAATTTTGTTTAGACATAATATATTAAAATTAGAATCGGCTCAACGATCGGATGAATGGATGTAAGCTTGTAAATTTTAGTGATTGCATATATTAATATGACTATATTTTTGGATTATAAATGTAAAAAATAATGTATTATTTCATTAAAATAGTTGATAAAAATTATGAAGCGCATAAAAGATTAGAAATATTTATATGTTCTGTGTTTCGGAGAACTAATATTTATGCAGTTATGTATACGATATTGCGTAGCTAGTAATAAATTATTTAAAATATAGCAAGTTGGATATGCAAAAGTCGCATTTCTAATCACTTAAAATGAAGTTGACTATATTACTTATTGAATACACACTCGTATGTGTGATAACACCGTCTAACTGTACACATTTCTTGTTTGAATGTATAGTTGTTATTGGGTGAAATGTCAGTGCAACAATAGCCACCTTTAAGGCCGAGAACGCTCCAATTGTCCCATCTAGGGCTGAAGTGAATACAGCAGAATGTCCTCACAGAAGCGCACGAATTAAGATGAGGCAGCATTTAAGCCGCATAAGTGGATATAAAATAATCAATATTTGTATTTTTTTTTACTAAATGGACGCGCTTTATACGAGGAAACTCCCATAAATAATTGATTAAAAATAAAGCATCTGTGTTGAATTGAATAAAATGGCTTCTGGCGGATAGGAAACAGTAGAAAGAGTTTTATCTGCACAAATGAACAATTTGACTGCGGAGTTAGGAAAAAATAAGTCTCAGCTGGACGACACACTTATAATAAATCTGCGGAAATCCGCATAAACAACACAACCAATAAAGGTGAAGTCAACAGTTGGCTACCACTGATGGGACGCCAGTAAGCACGAAGGGCAGATGAATTTGAGAATATAATTTGTTATTTCATTCTGAATTTCGTATATGTTTCTGGGCCTAATTAAACTTATTTGTTATTAGTTACGCAACATAAAATACATTACTAAATATATATATATATATATATATATATATATATATATATATATATATATATATAAGATCCCCTAAGAAAATAGGGGATATACACATAATATTTTTCCTTGATTAATATCATTATTACCGCCAATTTGAAGAACGCATATCGATCGAGATAGGAATATGAGGCTAAGTTTGAGTAACAGCTGTTCCGATTTGGTTTTATTCTCAAATCTGGTGATATTTAGTCCATCATCACGACAATGGGATTGATAACCTATACTGGTATTGTTAATATTATACATGGATAGCCGATTTCAAGACAAACTACAGAAGAGCTGAGAATCCAGCTTATCTGCGTTTTGACTAACGCAGCTTTTATTGCTCCAGTAGTTCACTTTCTGTGATATATTTCGGCTGTCCTTATCGGTAGCCTTCATCAGTCTGTTCATCCTCCTATATATGGGTGGGGACTGTGGGAAAATATGTCGATACAATCTCTTATAAGAATGTGTAATCTTGCAGTATTGGAGCTAGCTTCATTTAAAGCCATTGCCAATGGGATTTCTAAGCCAACTCACTATATATATATATATATATATAGTATATATATATATATATATATATATATATATATATATATATATATATATATATAATATACCGAGCCTGCAGAAGACATTATATTAAGTTGACCGTCAATGATTAGATTGTACCGCCCAGCAGACGCATTTTTTGACTAAATAGAGAATTGGGTTTGGGCGTATTGCCTGCTCATACTGATGAGTGGCACGAAACAAAAGTTTATGTGAGATGAACATTTTGTCCGTATGAAAAACGGAATTTCGATCTTGACCGCCTTGAAGTAATTTGCTATAAGGAAATTAATACTTAATACATAATTTACAAGAAAGATATTTCATTGTTCATTGTAAGCTATGAACTAAAATAAACGTCAAACTTATATTTTGTCTCGGTTAGTGCCTTTCTACATATTATTATTCTGTACTATGCTGTAGCAGGTATAATTCTTTAACCCAAACATACCAAAACTATTTAATTATCCGAAAACTTTCTTTCAAATTTTGCTTTATTACAATGTATCGACGATTTTACTTCAGAAGTACCATACAAGCAGATCACAACGCCGTCACAGTTATCTCCACACCTTTACGCATGCAGTGGGTTCTCCGAGAAGTGCGAATTTGAATCTTTGCTGCTACTGTCCAAATACGATTGACAATAAGCCCAAAAAGTAATTTGGCGGTGGTGATCTGCAATAAATGTAAACTTGCATGCAGTTTTTTATTAAGTTCGACGCTTGTTCGAATTGCGCTTGCATTTCGACTATTGGTTCACGCCGATAATCCTCAGAGCTCATGTATATATATATATATATATACTCATATACTATATACCTCCTACGCATGATCAGGCATCTCAAATTACACTAGTTTAAAAGGAGTATCGAGTATACATTGATAAATGTCAACTGACTTTTCATAGTTAGACGAGCCATTTTGTTATGTAATTAACGTTAAGGTTGCACCCACATATGACCAACATCTCATTAAATCCAGCTAAATTTCACTAAACTGCTAATTTGCCAAAGTTTTTCATTGAATATCTAAACTCATATCAACTTGCAATCATTATCATTACTTAAACGAACGTTGATTGTGCAGGCGGTAATAATTACTATAATCTAGGTTTCGATCTGGATATAAGCTCCTGGCCCATTAAATGCATACACTTTTTAGTATAAACTAAGAATTGTATAGTTTAGAAAAGGCAATTCGTCCAGTAGATCGGTTTCGTCCTGATTGGGAAACCATCACGTACTTCAAGAATTTTCCGCGAAGATGTCTCGAATCTGGTCACTTCAGATTCGGAATCTGCTGGTCTATCACCCAGACACATTGCTGCACACTACACATAATTTCCATTTATATTCTAACTAATGTTTCTTGTTTAGACTTTCCTTTGAGTGAAGCCAATATGACATCCCTTTAAACCTAATTTTACAACTAACCATCTCAAATATGTCATTATATGATAGACACGACTATACATGGGGAGGTTATGTTGAATTGAAAAATTATGTAATTAAATGAACATTGGTAGTGCGAGCGGTGATGGAAATTATACCTCGGTTAGAGCAACAGATTTCGGTCAGTCTTTTTCTTTTATGTTGAACCCAAATGGCATCTATTTAGACCCAAAAATCCAAGTAACCATCCTAAATCTGGAATTATTGAACAGACATCACACTACATGGGAAAGTGTTATTTAAATGAAGATTTATAGAAATAAGCGAACATTGATTGCGATGTTATTTACTCACATCTAATCAAGGTAGTGAATTTGATGTAAAAACGTGACCCATTATGTACACACATTTGTCAGCATAAATTAAATATTGGAAATGAAATTCATCCATTAGGACGGTTATTTCCTTATTGATAACCCATCATGTTCTGTCCATAATTTGTCGCGGACAGGGCTCGAAACTTGGCACGTCTGTTTGGGAACGTGGTGCTCTAACCACTGAGCTACCCTGCTGCACAAAAAAGCAATTCATTCAAAAGACCTGTTTCGTCCTATTAGGGAACCAATCACCTTGTGTCCAGAATTTGCCGCTGACAGGGCGTTTCAGCATCTGGTGCTCTAACCACTGAGCAACCCTGCCGCACACTACACTGCACACAATTTTCAGTTATATACTAACTAATGCTTTTTGGTTGTCCTTTGCGGCAGGCAACGGTTTCTCCTTTGGCACGCATCTCACTTGTTTAAGGGTAAAATATGAAGACGAAATACAGAATTCCAACATTACAAAAACAATTATAAACGTCATAACGTCTCCATCTCAGTCCTCCATGCAAAGCAGGTGAAACCTCAAGAACACCGTAGGAGCTCGGCAATTGGAGGTTCGAAATTAGCTAAGATAAATTAAAATGAGACGCCAAATATTTTATTAGAAAATGGCACTCATCTTAAGCAGTAAACTTACAAAAAAGAAAGAATTGAACCCTTGAACAGTTCAGGTGTATATGAAATCTCTTGCAAAGACTGTAATCTGATGTATATTGAGGAAACGATGTGCCCAATTATGTTAAAATAGGAGCCTGTAAATCTGCTCACATCCAGAAATATGACCTGGCTAGGCACTCACAGTTTCTGGCCACAAAATATTTTGGGACATCTATATATGCAACTGAAAAAGATTGACCGGGTTAATAAATGAGGCAATTGAAATAAAATTGAAAAATAATATTATGAATGTGTATGGCTTTGAAAAGTCGCTAGGCACAGTATTTAAGGAGGCATTAGCCATTAGTTGGAAAGGATGAATCTGCCGAGCTAAATAGTCAGAGTAAGAGATTAAAAGTGTGACAGTAAAATGATTATAATTTAAATTTTGCTTACTTTTATATATTTACCTACTTTGTTTAATTATACATCATCTAATTTAATTTTGGACAATGCGTTATAATTCCCCTGAAATTAGGTCTCGAATCTCCATGTATGCTTGAAGCCGGTTCGCGATTTATTCAATTATCCTTTTCCCAACTTCGCCTTTCCATGTTCTCTTATTGCAATTTCATTCGCGGATAGCAAGTTTAACTTACTCTATCAATTGTTACAACTTTGTAAACTAACATCAATCACCGTACCTCTCTAACAAGTTTGAATTATGTTATCGATCGATTAACATGAATGCAAATTGATATGAGCATAGATATGCACTACAAAACTTTCACTGGCTAGAAAAAAGCAAATAAACCATTTAGGGAAACTTCGAAAGCTTGCCGATGATCCCATATTGTATGACATGATAAATTGAACTGGATATAACGAGATGTTAAGCATATGTGGGTGTAATCTTAACATTAATTACATAACCGAATAACTCGTTTAAATATGACAAGTCAGTTCACTTTTTTCCGGTGTTTAATCGATACTCCTTCTAAATTAGTGTAAATTGAGAGGCATTGATCTAAACATGTAGTAATAGGGTTAAAGGTATGCTTAAAATGTGTGTATTTGTTCAAGGAAAAATTAAATCTGCTAGTAGTAATTTATACCAACGTTATTGAAAAAGTTAGATGCCGAAGAAGGAAGCTAATTTTGGTCTCTGAGTAACCAATCGTGTGAGCATTGAAGGAACTCTGTGGATGTCAGCGTGAACGAGCAGTCAAAACGTAAACGCAATGCAAAGAAGTTTTGATGATGAAAGAAGAATACGCTTAGCAACCAAAGAAGCAACGCTGCTGAAATTTGCTCTGTCATTCAAAGCAAAATTGAAATGAAAATAGGCGGAGTGAATTTTTTCGGTCACACGTTTCATGGCCTTTTAGCATTTACATTGCTGGTGACTAAAATCTGGTTATTTATGTGCTTTATATGTATTCAAAACGGGTTTTATTACCCTCTTATGGTTGGGCTTATCGATAAAATATAGGGTGTAATCTTTAATGATATGAATATTGCGCACAGAATTCAGATCAATCTGCAAACATTTGGGCGAACAAAAGGGCGATGTTTCATTTTAAAATGTTCTAATTAAGCCATTTTTTAATTCAATACGTAGTTACTGCTAAAGTAAACGTTGCGCTAACCGTTTATTTATGGAAGACTGATTTGCGATACACGCTATCAATTCTATGTTTGAGTTTCACATCCAATGCAAAATAACATTGATGTTGCGCATACACCTTAATTTTATCAAGTATTGTCATGCAAACAGTGCAAAAGGCTTTCACAACGCTTTCAATTTTAATTAAATCGAGATGAGCGAACGTGCTTCATTATCTAGAAGCCTTTTCTTTTTATATATGTTGTGCCGAGGTTTGCAAACGAGAACAGTTTTGTCGTGCACAGGATCCACTCTGAGGCTATTCTGCTAGCAAACGAAACTATATTTACTTATTTTTATCCTCTTCGAATATGCTGGACTAATAATTTTGTGTTTGATATGAAGAAAAAATTATTTCCTTTTCTGCTTTCCTCAAGTGAACAAGTTGATTGATTCATATTTAAAGTAAAAATTTAACTGGATAATTAAAAAAATCTTATAAACAATTGCGTTACATCCGGCAGAAGTTTTGATACTATTGCATCAGAAAAAGCGATAAGATGCAGTCATTAAAACGAATAGGATTTATCGCAATAGTGGAATTTTTTAACGCCTTAGCAATACAAAACCGGATCATAGGCAAAATTTATAAATAGGTAAATATTAAAAAAACATATATTCTGAATTAATTTAGCATGTCAGAAGTTTGATATATATATATATATATATATATATATATATATATATATATATATATATATATGGCCAGTAGCTATAGAAATGCCGGCCTGACGACCGGCGGGCTCAAGCTAGTCAATCCGGGATTGGTAGCATGAGCCTTGTCGAGTCAAAAATGGACACAGCCATCATCCCGTTTCATGTGAAGCCTCGAGTCTGGTCTAACTGCACTGTAACTTTTTTTGTTAAATGTGTTGTGATGGAATGAGAGCAAGCGTTTCAGACGTGAAGGGCAAGTTTCGGCTGTTGAAGGAAACTTTGGCCATTGGCATCTGTGCAGATAGTGCTCACCAGCCTTGGTTGGCAGACTATCTAGGAGAAGAAAAACTCCGAATACAAACCATCACTAGGAATTAGCGACCTAGTGTTCTTTTACAGTCCACAAATAACCATAAAACATAAAACTTAAAATGATTACATACTGCATCGGCCGTCGCACAATATAAAAGGAGTCGCCTTATCTGCTGAGCCGCGCAGGGTGGATAAGCGAAATCACGCTACTGCAGGCAACTTTATCTCCGATTCTCTCTTATTTCCTTTCTTTCGTCATTTATAGAGAAACGCGAATATTTCACTTTGCCTTAAAGGTCGTGTTTACAATGTATCTGTACGCTGTTTTACTATACGCTAGTGAAACTTGGCCTCTTAGAGTTGATGATTTAAGACGCTTACAGGCATTCGATCATCGCTGTTTGAGAAATATAGCACATGTTGGTTACCAACAAGGAGTAAACTAACGTTGACATTCGTAGAAGTATTTTTGGATCTGCCAATAAGTGCTTCTCGTTAGAAAAACAAATAAGGCTCAATCAACTTCGTTGGCTCGGTCACGTTTTTCGTATGCCATCATTTCGATTTCCCAGTAGAGCTCTGTTTTCTCACCCAGCACCAAATTGACATAAGAAACAAGGTGGGCAGATTTTGACATGGCAAAAACTATTACAGTCACTTACATCCGAATTGGGTAGTATAGGACCCATTTGTCTGCCAGGATAGGGTCCTCGTTCGCACTATATTTCTCGGTTAGAAACTCTTGATGATATAGCATCGAATCTAACCCAGTGGCGATCTTGTTGCAGATGTCTAGTAGTATCATATTCGTAACTTACTTTTCTTAGTACGGCAAAGTTACTTGCGAGGTATGGTTTGTTTATGACGTGATGCAATGAAATCTGCAAGGAAGCTGTATTGCTGATGTTGCCTTGCCCGAATGCTCACTTAGTCAAATGATGTTGTGGAGAGGTTTAGTTTGCCTCATTTCTGTGAGATATCCTGATACATTTACTCATAGTAACTAGGTATTTCTTGTCTCTCTGTCTGCTTCTCCCTCTCTCGCTCTCTCTCGTAAATATCAATAATAATTTGCCTAATATATTTTTTCTTTGTTAATTTATAAAATTCTTTCACTCCTTATGGATATATGGCTTAG